>PVJX010036936.1:0-17240 GCA_004027295.1 Dolichotis patagonum | reverse complement strand
AAAAAAAAAAAAAAAAAAAAAAAAAAAAAGAAAGTTGAATACATAATGGCCTAAGGATGTCTTGAATTTACATCCAGGGATAAAATCAGTAGCAGTGTCTGGTTATCATTAAGAATTCTTAATAATTCCTGGATGTCTTTTGTGTGTGTCCTGAATTTCCTTAAAAGTTACCTGTATGATTCATTATCTCTAAAATACTGATTTCCAGTGTTTTAGAGATAATGTTGTGGCTATCACACATACACACACACTGCAAACAAGCTCATTGCTCCGCCACAAACTAGACAACAGCACATAAATGGTATAGGAAATGAAATCCAGGGTCCCGGATGCTGACTTTTCAACTTTGACATCCACATTCCCATTGCACAGATATGGGTAAATAAAGCCAGAGAATGAGGTGGACTTGGTCATAGTGCCTGTCATCCCAGCTTCTCAGGAGACCAAGGCAGAAGGCTTACAAGTTTAAGGTCAAACTGAGCAATTTAGCAAAACTCTCTCTCTCAAAAATTCTCAAGTGAGCTAAGAGGTAGTTGGCCTTGCATGACAAGTTCCTGGATTCAGTCTCCAGTGCTGCAAAACAAAGCCATAACAACCAAAGAGAACATCGCATGCATGATTTATGTACGGTAAGGTGTAGGAGACAGACCTACAGCAAGATATTCTTTGAGATCTGAAAACAGTGTTTCACAGCCAGTCCTCTCCAGTCCTGCTGTATCAGAATTCCGTGGGGCAAATGTGAATCTCACCACTGCAGGTGCTTGGGGTGGCTCATGCCCAGATACTGGCATGAATTCTTTCTTGCACAGTCTGCTCCAGATTTTAACAAAAGTACACCTGGGAAAAATCATTGAGCTATTAAACTCCATGATGTGCTGAGATTTATGTCACAGGCAAATCAAGATGTCTTGGAGGTCGGAGACCCAGGACTGGAGTCTGTGTCTTGCAGACCAACTCCGTCAGATGCAGGTAATGCTACAGTCAAGCCTCCCATGACGGTCTGGGAAGTGTTTCTTATTCCTACAGAGCACCTCCCCGTGCCTATCCTATTTCCTGCAAATACTTAGACACTGGTATGGGGCTGGGGAAAGTTGAAAGAGTGAATTTAAAATGTCCCATGGGCCTCGCAGTGCAGCTCAGAGACAGTCCTGCGGATCACGGGCTTAGCAGGAACAAGACCTTGGGCTTGATCCCAGACACCACAAAAGAAAAAGTAAGAAAAATGAGGAAAAAATAGTCTCTAACTATAAAGTTTAGAAGAGTCACCCTACAATGTGAAGAAATGATAAGTAATAATTCAACAACCTGTTCTTGATTTTTTTTTACTTTGCCAAAACTCAGTAGCTTTACTTGAATTAAATTACTCTTCACCAATGACCATTGCATATCTTTACTGCACCACAGCTCTTCACAGTGTCTTAAGAAAACATAGCTAACTGCAAGGCTGAACGACGGTGTTTAGGATTTGGTAAAATGGGGGAAGCCCTTCTCTAAAACAAGTCAAACAAATATCACTCACCATCAAACCTGCTCCGATGATTCCTGGGAACCACCACTCGTAGCAAGAGATGGGGTTTTGTAAAATTTGATCCTGTTCAACTAAGTTGATGCCCAGGGGAATTGCGTTGAGAACCACTGCTACCAGAAGGAGGGCCAGCAGACAGAAGCCGTTGCAGGACGTCCATCCCTCGCAGCACGTCATGGTCACCCGCGTTCAGTGAGAACCCTGTTAAGGCAGTTGGCCTTGCGTGGCGGCTTCTGGCCTTTTATAACAAACATTCTGGTTAAAGTTTAGCATTTATCACTTATGAAAAATGAATTACGAAAAGAGGTTCAGAGTCCAGCAGGGCAGAACATTATTATGGGCACTATGATGGGAATTGAGGATCATTTTGTAGTCTGATAGGGTGAAGGAAGGCAGAGGAAAATCTTTGGTTGCTGCGAGATAGATTGGCACATGAAAATAGGCAGACGAGAACTAAAGAAAAACAAAGGCTAGGCATAAGGCAAACTCCTCTAAAATACTCCTGTACTATTATCTATCCCTAACAAAAAGGAAAAACAAGTATATCCAATTAATAAAAATGTTCTTTCTGCATTTTTTTTTTTTTTGGTCTTTTTGAGACAGGATCTCACTATGCAGTTCTGGCTGGCCATAAACTCACTTTGGAGCCCAGGCTGGCTTTGAATTCACAGCGTTCCTCCTGCCTCAGCCTCCCAAGCGCTGGGATTACAGGTGTCCACCGCCATGCCTGGCCTTTCCTGCATAACTGATACCACAATCAGCTGTGAACTTTCCATACTTTGAAATGATTCAGCAAGAACGTGAATATTTATGAGATTGGGAGGAAAATATTTTCTCTTCTGCAAATGTTCTTGATTAGTCAAACTATTAGGGTTCAGTTTTGGAATGTTTGCTTGTGTGCAGTAATTTTTAATGTCATATTGGTCCAGTACTGTAGCCCAGTCCATTTGAAGATTGTCCATCTAAGATGTGAGAAGCCTGGCTAGCAGCCTGGGATGGAAACCAGGATGAAGATGGGCAACCAGAGGGAGAGGGGAGATCACTGTGCCTTATTTCATTCAAACTTCAAACACATACTTGGCCGTATCCAGTCCTGTGCTTTACAACTCTAGCCTGGTTTCTCATTGTTTCCCTACTAGCTTGCAAGTGCCTCAAGAAAACACCGTCAGCTGGGGTCGGCTTTAACCCAATTGTCCTCGCCCATGTACCCAGCCATCGTGACCACAGAGGGCGCTGTGCTCCTGGAACTCCTGAGAGATCTAGATGAACAATGGTGTTATGTTTGTCCAGGAATTTGCAAACCCAAAATGGCGAAGAAAGAGATGTGGTGAGGGCCTCTGCTTCTGAATAGTTCTGCCCAGATGTGATCCCCATTGAGTCCCTTCACATGTCATTGGCCAGTGGTCACCTGGCTATGCTTAAGTTCAAGTGAGTGGGGAAATACAAACCAATGGTCCAGAAGAGAGGAATCAAACATTAGATACTCAAATACCTCCGGTGCCTTCCTCCTGCTTCCATGTCATCCCCAGCACAGCTCACAGCAGACTCTGCTGGAAAGGAAGAATGAAGACCTGCAGCGGCAGAGTCCCCAGATTGGGGCGGTGGAGAAGAAGGAGGAGGAAGAGGAGAAACAGATGTGCAGACAAGCCAGCCCATGTGGCTTTAGTGGTAGACAGTGAAAGGGTAGATGCATGACTTGATGACTTTCTACTTGTTGATTTCTGCCTTTGCTTTCTGTAAGAGGTCCCTGTTTCTATATACTCTTTTTAGGGTCTTCCTTAGGACCTTCTTCCCATCCCTTCCTTCCTTTCCTTTTCTTTCCTTCCTTCCTTCCTTTCTTTCTTCCTTCCTTCCTTCTTTCCTTCCTTCCGTGCTGTGGCTGGCCTCACATGGTAGGTAAATGCTGTAACCCTGAGCAATACCCCCTGCCCTAGGTTTCTGTCTTTCTGAAACCAAAAAGGTAAAACCTAAAGCTTCTAAAATGACAGATTAAAGTATTCTAATGAGTTCTCGCATGGGATACCCAAAATGGCCAAAGCCCAGGCGTTCAGGAGAAGGAAGGATTCTGTCCAGATGGGCTGGAAACCAGGATTCCTGTCAGCTCTGGCTAGAATTTGACACAAAAAAAGGTGATGACAAGAGCATTTCATATGCCAGTGTCACTTGCTGAAAATTGAAATTCTCCTAGCTGTGTTAAGAAGAGATGCGACGGTGGGGTGGCGGTCGTGTGTGGAACTGCTGGGAGGGCAGGCGACCAGGCTGCACCCAGGGCGGCCCATCCGCAGCAATGTTTCCAGGACCTGACAGCTGAGCCGGCCCCAAGGGAGCTGCTGGGGAGCCCCTGTCTTGACAGCGGTCACAAAGGCAAGGGAATAAGAAGCTACCTCCGGATCCATCAAGCACAAGCTTGCACATCTGCAGCTCGGGTCTAGCAAGCACTGCCACTGTCTCTGCTGTCCTCCCACCTCACAGCCCCCTGGGATAGTGACTGGACCTTAAACGCTGCATTTGACTACTGCTGCCACTGTTGACTGCTCTTAGCCTCCGTTAAAGTATTAACTGGACCAAGAACATCAGTGCACTGCAGCACGCTCAGTCCCCACCACACCTTCCTTTTTAACAGAGAAGCAAGACCATGGCCTTCGCTTCTTGTGGGCTTCCGTAGCTCTCATGGGTTCCTCTCAGGTTGTTGCAACAGCCAGACCTTAGGCACAGAGGATTCTGGGAAATGTAGTTTCTAATCATCCTACCTCTCTCTGGGGTACAGAGGAAGACATTGAAATGGACATTGAACCCTAGCTCATCCAGGGTAACCATACACCAGATCCTTTACAAACCATTTGAATATGTTTATGTTCTAGAATGATGCGTGACATTTTAAAAATAACTCGAAGCTTTCCAGCTCATTCTGTCTTTCGCTCACACACATACCCCGCCCCCAAGCTCCACCCAGTCAAAAGCTCACCTGACCTTGAAGATGCTCTCAACTGCAGGGGAGTCTTCTGCCTGCCCTGGTCACTCCAGGAGGAGGTTCAAGGGATGTGAATGGGTAATAAACACCAGCAAGGCGCCCATGGGCTCTCTTCCAAACCCATCCAAAAAGATCAGTTTCACTTGAGTGTGAGCTTTATAGGGGGCGCAGATAGAAAAGCATCCCCCAATAATGTGCATTCTCTTTTCTAATTCCATTCTGCACTGATGCATTTCTCAGCACTCCCTGCCCTTCCGTCTCGGTGGGGCCGGGTGTCTGACTACCATTAAACAGGGCAACGACGGAAAGAAAGTGGCATCATTTTCAAATCAAAGAGCTTAAGAAGTGATGTGCTTTGCCTGCCCTCTTGTTTTCTACCATATACTGGAAACGACTAAGCTATTTTAGAACCTCTATCTTGAAAAATGTCAGCACAGCCGTGCCTGGTACACACCCGTAATTCCAGCACTGTGGAGAGCAGAGGCAGGAGGATGGTAAGTTTGAGCCCAGCCCAGGCAAGTTAGCCACTTAGTGAGACACTGTCTAAAAACAAAAAATAAAGGGTTGGAGATGTCACCGTGAAGGCCCTGGGTTCAATCCCTGCTACCACCAAAAAGGAGAAAAAGAAAGGAAGGGGTGGAAAGAAAGGAAGGGACTGGAGGGGAAGGAAGGAAGAGAGGAGAGGAGAAAGGAAAGGAGGCAAGAATGTCAACGTTCCCTTAAATCTAGATCCTTGAATGACGGCAGGAAGAGGAGCCCCCCAGTCCACCGTCCCTGCTTCCAACCAGAGCTGCTCACAACAGCTGACTCGTCGGAGAGGTTTGTGCCCATGTGTCACGGGAGCTAGCGTTACCCCAATGAACTCACCGTGTCCCTTGCTTTTCACCTTTCCCCCTCCTCACGTGTCCACCTGAGTTGCCGACAGTCAGCTCCATTACTCAATGAGCACATGGAAGCAAGGCCAGTAAGGCATTATATTTTCCTAGCATTGTATTTAAAAATTATGTTTGGGAAAATAAGAAAACTGTAGTAAATGTGTATATATAATCAATAAAAGTAGATAAGTAATTGCAGAAAGTTCACAAATTAACACTTCAAAAGAATGCAGTAAATACATTTTTAAAACATGTTATTCTCCTGAATTTACGAGTGTGAATTTTTGCACCCTCGTGAGATGAACTTCACCTGTTTTTGTTGTTATGCAGATTATGACCGATGGTTCCTATTGGATTAAGGGTGAATTTTGCATATAAACAGATGTGAATGCCTACCATAGCCATGCTGGGTATAAGAGCATTAGGTATGGAAGGGAAATCCTCAGAGTGTGAGGGTAGAAGCCAGTGGGAACCCCCCAGATGTTTTGAGTGTTGAGAACTCCATGAATTCATATGGTGGTAAAACTGCAAAGATCTTTAGGGATTCTTAGTTCAACCTTGTTATCTTATAGACAAATAAGCAAGACTCACAGAGGTTGCCTGACTTGCTCAGGATCAGGCATCTTTGGCAGTGTCTGGACTTGAATGTCGTCCTTGGATTTCTAGTCAGATGAATTTCTGTTAAGTTTCATGGCTTAATATCTAGGTGAGCCTGAAGAAATTAAAGTACAGAATGTGTGCAAAGACCTAAACACATCAAAGAACCTGGCTCCTGGCAGCACCTGCCTGGGAACAAGACAGCTGGCCGGTCGCCTAGCAGCAGCACTGCTTCTGGCAGCAGCCTTCCTTGCAGCCACGGGACCCACAGCCACAGGAGCCACAGCCACGGGACCCACAGCCACAGGAGCCGCAGCCACGGGACCCACAGCCACAGGAGCTGCAGCCACAGGAACCACAGCAGGTGTGGTGGCAGCAGATGACCACGGGTTTGCAGCAGCCATAGCAGCCGCCACAGCCACAGCCACCCATGGTGTCAGTAGAGAGGATGCAGGTGAGATGAAGCAAGAGGACTCAGGAGAGCAGAAGGAGTCTGATGCACCTGTTGCCCTTCTGTCCTCATATTTGCCTTGAGGTGACCCAGTCATGGGACTCCTTCCCTGTTGTTTGCCTTAGGGAAAATCGACACCTCCTCTGATTTACTTCCTTCTCTGGGTCCTTTAACGTCACAAAGAGCCAGTTTTAGTTCTGAGTTTATTTGTTTTAAAGGCATATTCACAGGAGGGCTTGCGTGTTTATTTTCTGCATAACCAATGAAGTCTAACTTAGAAGTCTTGGTTTGAATCAGAGTCACCACGGGAACTGTGACATTCACCCTTTGTCATCACTGACCCTTGAGGACATGGTGCAAAGATGTTCTTTCTGAGGCTGTATCAGAGTCCTTGGAACTAATGTTTCTAAAATCTCATACACACATGCATGAAAGCAAGCAGGAGAAGAGCCTGTGGGGCATTGCTTGTCCTTTTTTTAGGCTTCTTGCTGTCGCTGGTTGTCCTTAGGCTTTGCAAATAAGAGAGAGAGGGCAGGGTATGTGGCTCAGAAGTACAGCACTTGCCTAGCATTCAACCCCCAGCACTTCAGAAAAGTAAAAATAAAAATAGATTTTAAAAGCTAGGAAGAGCTATAGTAAGAGCTCAACATTAGCAAAAAAGAGGAGTCTTTCAGAACTGCAACAATTTGGCTTGCAAAGACCTAGAGTAGCTGGCCAAAATCTTCGCGTCCGTAGCTGGACCCAGCTGGACCCACCCGGGCCTGTGTGTCCAGCAGCGCCTTCTCTCAGCACAGTAACTTCCCGCTGATAGAAACATCCGCACAAGCAGGCTGGCGGCGGCAGCCAGAAAGGCAAAGTAAACAAGTACGCATCACCTTTGAAGTACAACCTGCCATGAGTAATAGTCAGTCTTGTTTGTAAACTATAGGCTGTCCAAGGAGACTGCACTGGGGCAGAAGCAGCACTATAAACAGGTCGTTTCCATGACCGATTCTACTGATCCTTATTTTAGGAATGTGTCTCAAGGGTAATGGGCCTTTGCTCCCTTTGGAGGTCTCTCTAGGAGGTGATTGGTGAATAAAAATGGAGATTTCCACGAACCCAGGAACATCCTCAGACCTAGGCAAGAGGAACCCTGCCCCAGGCCCTGCCCCGGAAGTATCACAGCCTGCAAGCAACAGATCTGTCAGACTCGGGAGCTTCTCTGCTCTCAGGACCCAGGGCTCAGCCTCTTCGTCTACACACTGCTCAGGCCCAGGGAGGAGCCTCTCCACATCTTCCGCCCATCTCCTTGAAACAGAGGCTGCTACTCCTAAATGGCACGCATTTGTAGGTTGATTGCTTCGAGATGTGGGAGCTTCGTGTGGTAGAAACACCCAAGATAAAGCATTAGCTCATCCGAGCCTTCCTTATAGCTTGACCATAAAATATTCCTGCCCAGTAAAATGCCCTGCCCGGTAAGCAGGGGCAGGTGTCCAGTCGCCTGCTCATCACTGTGTTCTAGTTTGCTGTTCTGGAGGTATTCGAGTGCCTGCGTGGGATCTACAGCAGGTGCATATGGTACTACTTTGAAATATTAAATAATTCGGCTGGGCATGGTGGCATGTGCCAGGAGTCCCGGCCACGCTGGGACTCACAGAATGGCTGGAGTCTCAGTTCAAAAGCTCAGAAGATAACAAGAACCAACAAGGGAGATGTGAGAGAGAGAGACAGAGAGAGAGAGAGAAGAAGGAGGAGGAGGAAGAAAGAAAGCAAGCAAGCAAGAAAGAACGAAAAGGAACAATTTGTATTTTGCTTAGACTTATTTACTATAGGTCCAAAATAAGCAGCTCTAATAACTTGATTCTTTTTTCCCATTCTCCTCCCCTCCCTTCAACCCCCCTTCTCCTCCTTATTCACAAAAGCTTTGTGTTTTAATTTTCCTTCTTTTCCCATTTTGTCTTTTCCTTTTCTTTCTTTCGCCCTCCTCCTTCCCTAGTTTCCCTTCCCATTTGAACACTTTCTTCCTGTTTCATAATATCTATTATACATTTTGGTCCTTATTTAAACTTTTAGCTTATCAAAGCACAGAAACAATGTGGTATTTACATACATGTGTCCAATTTATTTCACTTAAGAGTATGGTCTCAAGGTGCATCCATTTATCTAGAAATGTCTCAAGTTTGTCCTTCTTTATGGCTGAGTAGTACTCCCTTGTTTACAAAAATCTTTATCCATTCATTGGTTGATGGGCTGTTTCCAAGATTTAGTTGTGACAAACTGTACTGCTATTTACATGGATGTCCATATATCACTGTGATATGATACTTTTAATTGTTTTGGGAAGATACCAAGAAGGGGAATAACTGAGTTGAATGGAATCTCTAGCTTTAGTTTTCTGAGGAATCTCCACACTGGTTTCCACAGTGGTTGCACCAGTCTACACTCCCACCTACAGCAGAGACGAGTTCCTGTTCCTCACAGCCACGCCAGCATTTGTTATTGGTTCTTTCTGCAGTGAGCGGGAGAGGAGTAGGAATTCCAACTAATTTATAACAATTTATTATAGACAATTCCAAGCAAAGCAACAATGTTATTGAGAGGATGAATTTTCCATACAGCTCCTAATCTAGTGACCGTCACTCTTTAAAGGCAAGCAGTTTGGCTGTGTGTTTTGTGTATGAGGAAGCACACACGGCAGTGTTTACAGTGTTATTTGGAGTCACGAAAATGCGGAGGTCACGGGGGAGTTGTTTGAAGCTTAGCTCGTGTGTCAATTTAATTCATCTAGCAACTACGTATTGAGGGGCTACGATATAAACGAATTCACACGTCCTTGCCTGCACATGTATGGGAAGAAATAAAAAATAAAATAACCAGTAAATATCAAGTACGCCAGCAAGTAGTTCAATGGAAAATTAAAGGAAAATTAGAAGTGTGGGCGTGGTTTTTGCAATTTCTAACGGAAGCAGGCCTATAATATGTTCTTGTACACAACTTTTGAAAAATGAGGGAAGTGCGTACAGTACAAACCATCTCAGTGACAGAGTAATAGCAAAAAAGTGTGAGTTATAGAATAATACATTTGGCTGCACCTGTGTGTGAAAATCTACTAACTCACCAGACCATGCTCCCGCAAATCTTCCACCTCCTTCCGCCATAGCTAGCTCTCAAGCCCAAAGCGGATGCAGCAGCGCGCTCATTCTGATCCCGCAGCGCGCTCATTCTGATCCCGCGGACTTCTTTCCCGCAGGTCCAGTGGCCCTGGAGGCCTTGGGCTTCTGCAGGACCCTGACCGCCCAGCCCCGCAGCAGCCACAGCCTTGGGCAGCCCTGGGGGCTGCTACCTCCAGGGGGCGCATTTACTCTTCCGGGCCAACGCTTCAGGCGAAGCGTTCTTGGCTCCATTTTATCTAGAATTTCCTAATGTGTTGGCAGAGAGGGAAGATTTTTCAGAGTACCTCCGCTGCCGTACCATTAGGGATGGAAGCAAGATTATAGATCAATAGATGCTAGATAGATGATAGAGAGATACACAGACAGTGGGTAGACAGATAAGAGAGATAGACAGGTAGATAGATATTAAACTTTTAAACGAGATGCTATTTGCCCTTTCCTTGTTAGTTATTGCAAGGACTATATTGACAACAGAATGCGCATGACGGAAAGAGACTCCTCCGCATAGAGCAGATCTCAGGAGAACTGACAGAGCCCTCCAGCGAGGTGGAAAATGTTACGAAGGATAGGCCAGTACTCTGCAAACAAATCCGAGTCATTCCTCCTCTAAAAAACAAGCACATCACTGTATTTATAACCTACACTGTATTCTGTTAACTATTAAACAAAATTCTTTTTATTCGTAATTTTGTTCCATTTTTAGAGAAACAGTTGTAATCATGTTACTAAATTATTTTCTGTGAAAATTTTTAAAATAGTTCTTTACAAGAATAGACTGACTTCACGTTTGTTTTCTTAAACTGTACCAGTTGCCTTCAGATAATGATGACCTCCAGGACTGCTTCTTTAAAAATGAGGGTATTGCCAGGTATGGTGGCGCACACCTGTAATCCCAGCACTCGGGAGGCTGAGGCGGGAGGATGGCACTATGTTTGTGGCCAACTTGGGCTACACAGTGAGTTTGAGGCCAGCTTGAACTGCATAGTGAGACCTTGTCTCAAAAAACTAATTTTTTTAAAAATTGAGACACCAAGAGTTCCAGCACTTTGCCTGAGGTCGCCTAGGGGGTGGCATAGTGCTGAGACGCTATGAGCCATGTCTCTGTGCACCCAGGGCATGGGTTCTGTCCATCCCCTGCATGGAGCCATAGTGGTGCCACCTCCACCTGGAACACGGCTTTTTCCACTTCTTGTTTCCCATTCTTCTCTCTTGGACTTTGGCCTCTGGCTCCATTTGACCAGGACCTGAGATCCAGTTCCTAGTGTGTTTTCCGGGCCTCCACCTTGGAGATAATCTCTTTATCTCTCCCTTGGGCCCTACTCATGTTTCCAAGGAAGAGGCCCCAGTTTCCGCATAGAGGCAGAGCTGGAAGAGGAGGAGCTGGAGAGCACACCCCGTATCTTGCTCTTGTGAGGTCTCTGTGATTATCTTCAGGCCAAAGACGGGACCTGGCCAGCGCGGGCCTAAGTCAGCAGGAGAGGCGAGCTGTTGCTGCCTACTGAGGCTGCCCTGTTCCCTGGGTCATTTCCTCTGTGGGTTCTGTACACTACAGACGTATCACGTATTCAGTAAGTGATTTTTAATATATAATGACGAGAAACAATTTATAACCTTCTTATCATCGGTGATGTAGTTTATATGGTACTCATGACCGTATTGTAAGGGATATTATTTTCATACGTCGTGTTTCCTTGACTGGAAGATTGCATAGTATGCAATTAAGCCCTAAAGGCTCGAAACACACACAGGGTAATCAACATAGTATTAGTATCAAGGTCAAATTTGTGCAGAGTGAATATAAGCATGACACCAAATTATCCATAACCGTGTGTACAGAATTATTGGGGACCCTTAATACTGTTCAAATTAGATTTTATGTAGCAAAAATCATTAGTTGTGTATCCTGTCTCATAGATTCTTAAGAAAAAAGAGGATTAATTAAGCTCTCTGCAGTCAAGGATTTTTTTCCCAAGGGAAAAGGCCCCTGGGCCAGAGGCCTAGAAAAGAGAAGAGTAAGGAAGCGGATGGGAAGAAGATGGGTCCTTCCGTCTCAACTGTGTTCATACCTTCAGCTACCAGAGTCTCTTTGCTTATCTTGTCTGCTCTTCCTAGAGAGCTTTAACCAGTTCCTCCTCCTTCCCACATCTGGTGGTCTCACTCAGATGACTTTCTCCTCGCTGTCTATTAATACTGAGGGTTACTGTATCTCATTTGTTTATTTGCTTCTTTTTGTCTTCCCTTCTATATATGACTGCATCCATAGCAAATCCCTGCCCTCACACCCACTGATTCTACATCTACAGCTGCAGGAGCTGTTTTCTTGTTGTCATCCCCGCTGTTACAATCGTGCCCAGCCCACAGTAGAAATGAAATCTATGTCTTAAGCCTAGATGGAGATTCCTCAGATTTATGTAGCCAGTAAAAACGTTAGGAGTGAGTTTCAACTATGAATGAGGTACCATGGCCCAGAATCAGAAGAACATAAAGTTTGAGTTTTCTATATGTTCTCAGAACTTAGAATTAAAGTCAGATTTTCATAAAGTGAGCATAAACGTGAAGCCAGAGTATCCATAATCATGTGCACCCAATTATTAGGGGCATTCAACAGTGTGTTCAAATTAGATTTGGCCTCAGAATACCTTTGATCAGTTCATGGCCCGCAAGTGGGACTTCTGTTTTTATGGAAGTTCTGAGAGACCCTTCTAATTAATTTTAAAGTCTGCTACTATACAATTCTGCAGAGAGAAGTGACCTATAAACTGTAGATAGGCACAGAGATCAACAACAAGGCAAATAACACCTGCTCCAAAGTGGACTCCAGTGGTAAGATTAATGCTGGGAGAACTGGATTTGCACGTGCAAAAGAATGAAATTAGACCCTTATCTTATACTACACGCAAAAGTCAGCATGCAATGGATAAATATCCCAATGTAAGACCAGAAGCAATAAAGTTAGAAGAAACTAGGAGGACACTCACTACGTTGGCCTTGGCAGTGATTTCTTGGCTATCCTACCAAAAATCCAGGTTACAAAAACAAATAACTAGGACGACATCAAGCTAAGAATCTGCAGATCAAAGAAAACAAAACAAAAAGCCAACCTACAAGAGCTGGGTGTGGTGGCACACTCCTGTGATCACAGCGCTTGGGAGGCTGAGGCAAGAGGGCTACAAAGTGAGCCCAAGGCCAGCCTGAACTGCACAGTGAGACCCTGTCTCAAAAAGACAAAAAAAAAAAAAAAAAAAAAAAAAAAAAAAAAAAAAGCCAACCTACAGACAGGGCAAAAATATTTACAAACCATGCATCAGATAAGGGGTTAATATGGAAGATTTATTTTAAAAATCCATATAATTCAGTAATAATAAAAATGGGCAAAAGAAATAAGTATTCCTTGAGAGATGATATAAAAACTGGCCAGTGGGTACATGGAAAGTGCTCAACATCACTAATCATCAGAGAAATTAAAATCAAAACTGCAATGAAATATCACCTCATCCCTGTTGGAGTATCTGTTATCAAAATGACGGTGAGGGTGTGGAGGAAAGGGAACCCTTGTACACTGCTGGTGGATATAGGTTGGTGCGGCCGTTATAGAAGAGAGTGCAGAGGTTCCTAGAGAAATTAATAATAGATCTAATGTTACAGGCAGTTGAGTTAGAAATATTCTAGGCAGTCAGACAGGACGGGGCCCTCGGAGGAGCCAGTGCAGAAGTTCAGATACCTTGTGACCTCTGAGCAGACAGGCACCTCCCTCGGTGGGCCAGATCTTAAGACAAAAGGCAAAGCAAACACACCACATCCTAAGAATCCACAGTCCAAACAGTTCTCTATCACCCCGGCAAGTCAGGAGTCAGCGTCCACCCCCTACAGGAGGGGTCACTGCTGTTAAGCATGGCTGTGTACTATGTGACTCACTTCCCCATTTTTCCCTGATTTAATCAATTTTACTGAGCAATTAATATTACTGGTTAACCATAGTTCTGTCCCATCTTAAGCACATCTCATGAATTCTCTTTTTCCCCATCTTGGACCCATCTCACCCCATAACTTTATTCTATAAAAATCCCTAGAAAAGACAGAGTCCTTGACAACCTGCTCAGAACCCCTTCTGTCTCTCCCAGACAGAAGCTTTCTTTCTCTCAATAAATATATTCTGCTCTTAACCTCCGTTGTTCCTCAAATCATTCTTCGGTTTTAGAGAAGACAAACTCGTACTGGACATATAGTAGGTTGGGAGTTTCAGGCCCCTACATCACTATTATATGACCCAGAAATTCATTTCCTGGTGTATACCCAAAGGGAACGAAATCACTGCGTTGTGAAGAGATTCACACTTACTCATTTTATTGCAGCTCTATTCATGGTAACCAAGATAGGAAAACCACCTAGGTGCTCATCAGTAGATGAACAGATAAAGAGAACTTGGAATAGAATACAGTGGAACATTATCCAGGCTTAAACGGCCAAGGTCCCGTCACCACGACAGGGATAACCAGGCTGACATTATGCTAAGTGGAAAAGCCGGACCTAGAGACAAAAACATTGCATGATCTCATATATATGTGGATGTTTAAAAAAAAGTCAAATATACAGAGCTAAAGCACGTATGGATGTTACCTTTTAAAAGGTCAAACATACAGAGATGGCGAATAAAGCCATGGTTACCAGGAGGGAGTGAGAGGAAGGAGATGGAAACATATTTCCAGTGCTACAAACTGTCAAATATACATGGTGCACACATGGAAAAAATCCAAGGTAACCCACAAGGCCTCCAGTTCACAATAGTGTGCTATTTTGAGGGGTTTGTTTTCCTAAACAAGTAGATTACAGGTGTCTTCTCTTTCCCAACTTGCCATGGAACATGGCTGTGGGGGTGTGGGGGGAACTATGTTAGATGATGACTATATTAATTCTCTCACTGTAGTAACCATTTTGTGTGTGTGTGTGTTTTAAAATACAGCAAACAGGGCCTGGGGATTTAGCTCAGCGACATAAGCACCTGCCTTGCAAGCATGCGGTGGTGAGTTCGATCCCTGGTATCAATAAAAAAATAAAATAAAATAAAATAAAATACAGCAAACATGTACTAATAAAAAAAATAGTATGAAAATCTGTGTCTGGCCAGGTTTGTGGTGTTCTCAATGACCTCAGGGTGCTTTATATTGTTAAATGGCAGGAAAAAGAGAGAAAAAGAAAGAAGGGAGAAGGAATGGAGGGAGGAAAGGAGGAAGGAAGAATGGAAACAAGGAGGAAAGAAAAACAAAGAAAGAAGAAAGGAAAGGAAGGGAGGGAAGGAGGGAGGGTAGTGGCGGTGAGAGACCCAGGTAGGGTTAGATTAGGGAACCAGCCCCTTTAAGAAGGAGGAGGGAAATAGCCTCTGCTTCACCGCAGCTGGCAGAGCTGACCCCTGTGTAGCTGAGGTCACCTGCCCACCTCAACTCTCCTCTAAGTGGGTTACGTGTCACCCCAGAATTCCCCTACCTGCCCACCAAAGCTAGCGCCTTAGCAACAAGACCAATAACCAATCAAGTAGTGGCCCTCAGAGCCGGTGGAGACGGGGCCCCTGCCCGTAAATCAGGACCACAGCCTCAGATTCATTTCTTGGTGTCCCAGCTCTGGGCACTTCCTCCTGTGACAGGTCGCCTTACACTGGTCCTCTTCCTCCTCTTCCTCCTTCTACGTCAGAGAGAGAGAAGCTGTCTAAGGTGAGTCTGGGGAGCCCTGGACCCCAGATCCACCAAACGCAACAGAGGAGAGGAGAGGAAGGAAGGAAGGAAGGAAGGAAGGAAGGAAGGAAGGAAGGAAGGAAGGAAAGGAGGGCAGGAGGTGAGTGTTTGCCAAGGCTAACAGGTTTATGATCAGGCTGGGGATTTAGCTCAGTGGCACAAGTGCCTCCTTGGCAAGTGTGAGGTCATGAGTTCCATCCCCGGTACAAGAAGGAAAGAAAGAAACAGATTTATGATGGGGACCTTTATAGGAACATTTCTGACGCTACTCTAAACTGCTAAATTTCTTCCAACCATCTTACAGTTTACTTGAGTAGAATAAAAACTTTATTTCTTGATGAAGCAAATATTCCCTGTTATTGTTCAAGGGAAATTTCCAAAATCTGATAAAAGCAGATCTGTGAGCTGCTCACTCAGGCAGGCCCAGCCTTAGGTCCTCCCCCCGCTGACGTGTCCCTCTGTCGTAGTCCTGGGATTTATTCCCGCCTGGGTGTGTGCGGGAATGTGTTGATTAGCTATAAATATCCATTATAGCACCTCTCTGGAACACGGAATGACTGCCAGTTAAGGGTCAGTGATGGGGAATTTCCAAGGTGATACTGCAGTGCTCACTGATAGCCTGGGGTCCAGGGGGTTCTGAGAAGAGAGGAGAACCAGAAGGAGCCCAGATTGCCCTTGCTCCCCGCCCCCACTCCTGCCTTTTTCATTTCTCTTCACCGCTTCCCTGACTGGCGCTCTTCCTCCTCCCCTACCTGCAGAGGTAATTCGGCTTCAGGTGGGACAGGCGGCTTTGCTGGCATCGCTCAGGGTCTTCAGGTCTCCTCAGAGCCTATAGACGCTTCTCTTGTGGAATCTATCCTTGTTTCTTTAAAGGAAAAATCCTTCTGATCTCAAGTTTAATGGGATCCCAATTACCCAGGGAGAGATCTTAGACAAGTGAATCTCTTTTAGAGCTTTGGGTCCATAAAAGCCTTTACTCTAAAGGCTAATTCTTCGAAATTCCTGCAGGTCACCCCATGCAAGCCTCCATCTTACCCTTCAATCCCTCAGCTCCCATTCCACCTTCTTCTTTTGATCTTAGTTCTGGAGTTGCACCAAGGTTTCAGGATTGATGTTGCTGCTATTGTACTGCCACTATATTCGGTAAAATATTACTGGTCCTGCTATAAACATTCACAGTAAGTCTGCTTCAGATGTTCAGTGGCCAAATGCTTCTTCTGTTTATAGGCAGTCATCTTCCACAGGAGGATCTCTACAGAAAGACAGACAGAGAGATGACAGATAAGATAGATAGATAGGCAGATGCATGGATGGATAGATAGATGCATGGATGGATAGACAGATATATGAGAGATAGATAGATGGATGCATGGATGGATATACAGATATATGAGAGATAGATGCATGGATGGATAGATAGATGCATGCATAGATAGAAATATAGACAGATAGATGATGCATGGATACATAGATAGACACATAGATAAATACATGGATGGATAGATAGATAGATAGATAGATCCATGAATGGATAGATAGATGCATGGATGGATAGATGGATAGATAGATAAAAGTATGGATGGATAGACATATAAATGGATAGATAGATACATAGATAGATGGATGGATGGACAGATAGATACATGGATGGAAACATGGATGATAGGTAGATAGATGCATTATTGGATAGATTTATGGCTAGATAGATGGATGCATGGAGAGATAGATAGATGGATGCATAGATGGATAGAAAGATACATGGAGAGATAGATGGATACATGGATGGATAGACAGATACATGAGAGATAGAGGGATGCATGGATGGATAGACAGATACATGGAGAGATAGATAGATGGATGCATGGTTGGATAGACAGATACATGGAGAGATAGATGGATGCATGGATGGATAGACAGATACATGGAGAGATAGATAGATG
>PVJX010036935.1:0-17271 GCA_004027295.1 Dolichotis patagonum | reverse complement strand
GAATAGATTGGAAGATACAACCACAACTGCAAACTCACTGAACCACCTCATCTTTGATAAAGGGGCCAAACATGCTCGCTGGAAGAATGACAGTCTCTTTCACAAATGGTGCTGGAAAAATTGGCTGTCCATATGCAGAAGACTAAAACTAGACCCATGTCTATCACCATACACTAAACTAAAATCTAAATGGATCAAAAATCTAAACATTAAAACAGAAACACTAAAACTACTGGAAGACAAAGTAGGTAAAAACCTCAAAGATATAGGGGTAGGAAGAGAATTCATGAACAAGAACCAAAGTACACGGGAAGTACTTCCCAGAATCAATAACTGGGACCACATCTTATTGAAGAGTTTCTGCATGTCAAAAGAGATTTCCAGCAGAGTGAAAACAAAACCCACAAATTGGGAAAAAATCTTCTTGGACAGCACCTCAGACAAAGGACTTCTGTCTAGAACTTATAAAGAATAAAAAGAAATCAGACCCTCGAAATTCAAAGACCCAATCCAAAAATGGGCATCTGAAATGAATACAGAGTTCTCAGATGAAGAAATACGAATGGCCAATAAATACATGAAAAAATGTTCATCATCATTAGTCATGAGAGAAATGCAAATTAAAACTACACTGAGATTCCATCTCACTCCAGAAAGAATGGCCAAGGTAGAAAACACTACCAACAACAAGTGTTGGAGAGGCTGTGGGGAAAAAGGAACTCTTCTGCACTGTTGGTGGGAGTGTAGACTGGTTCAACAATTGTGGAGGTCAGTCTGGAGATTCCTAAAAAAGCTGGGTATGGAAGTCCCATTTGACCCAGCTATTCTGCTACTAGGCATATTCCCATAAGAACTGAAAACATCATACCACGGTGATATATGTGCACCCATGTTTATAGCAGCACAATTTGTAATAGCCAGATCTTGGAAACAACCTAAGTGCCCATCAACTGAGGAATGGATAAAAAAGCTGTGGCATTTTTATACAATGGAGTACTACTCAGCTATAAAGAATGATCACATTGAGATATTTATAAAGAAATGGACACGACTTGAGACCATTCTCTTAAGTGAAATAAACCAAACTCACAAGGGTAAATACCATATAATCTCCCTAATATGAGATTTGATAATAGTATATAAGACTTTATGGAAAGCATGAGGCCCCACCTCATAGCTTCGAAGTCTTTCAAAGTTTTAAATCATCAGTTGGAATGGTGTTATCCTGTTTTGTTTGACTATATCATACGTGATGATATGAACAGCTGTTTTGAAGACAACAAAACATTATGACAACTATTGCTGATTTAATATTATCCTTCTTACAAGTCCTACCATGCTTTTTTTGTTCTATTACCGTTGGTTCTATCTACCACATTGTGTCTTATTGGAATTTGAATATGTGTGATAGTTCAAACAAATTTTTTTTCTTTTTCATCAAAAATGAGATATTATAGTACCCATTGATCATTTTCTGTTATTCGGTTCAGAAAGCCCTGGAATTCTTTCACTCTATGCATTTCTTTATACTATTGTGTTATGTTTGATATTATTGTAATTGAAACTATGCTCAACTATAGCAGAGTAAGAGATATGGTGTTAGATACTGTTGATATCCAGTTGACTTAATGTAAAGTACTGTGTTGCCTATGCTGTCATGTTCTGATCTGCTCTGTACTGCCCCCTTTTGTTTTATTCTCTTTTAAATTAAAAAAAAGAAGCAAGAGGTTTTCCTGAGATGCACGCCATTTTGGAATTAGGGCATTGAGCCAACCAACAACTAGCCTGGACCCTGGGAAATGACTGTGGTCTGGCAAGGTGCAGCCACCCATGTTGGGGAAATAAGAAGCAAGACTTTTTTGTGAGATCTGTGCCATCCTGGAACTTAGTGCACCCAGACAACCAGCAACTAGCCTGATGCCTGGGTACATGACCATGGTCTGGCAAGCTGTGGCCACACAAGTTTCGGGAAATAAGAAGCAAGAGGGTTTTCTGAGATCTGTGCCATATTGGAATGTAAGGTACCCAGGCAACCAGTAACTAGCCTGCTGCCCTAGTATTTGCCCATGGTCTGGCAAGCTGGGGCCAATGCCGGGCCGGAAAATAAGAAGCAACAGCATTTGCTGAGATACAAGCCATGTTGGAACTTAGGGCGCCAAGCCAACCAGCAACTTACCTGCCTCCCTGGTAAGTGACTGTGGTCTGGGAAGCCGCAGCCTACCAAGGGCGGTGAAATAAGAAGCAAGAGCATTTCCTGAGATCCCTGCCATGTTGGAATTTAGGGCCCAAGACAACCAGCAACTAGTCTGCCATCCTAGTAAGTGACCATGGTCTGGTAAAACACAGACACCCCATGGCGGGGAAAAAAGTAGCAACAGCATTTCCTGAGATCTTTGCCATGTTGGAACTTTGGGTGCTGAGCCAACCAGCAACTAGCCTGCAACACTTCTAAGTGACTGTGTTCTTGCAAGACGAGGCCACTTAGGGCAGGTAAATAAGTTGTAAGTGCATTTCCTGAGATCTGCACCATGTTGGAACTTAGGGCACCAAGCCAAGCAGCAACTAGCCTGCTGCCCTGGTAAGTGACCATGGTCTGGTGAGCCAGGGCCACCTCACAGAGCGAATACAAGAAGCAAGAGCGTTTGCTGAGATGAGGACCATGTAGCAACTTAGGGAACCGAGCCAAAGAGCAACTATCCTGCTGCTCCAGTAAGTGACTGTGGTCTGACAAGCTGAGGGGAACCCAGGGCTGGGAAATAAGATGTAAGAGCATTTCATGAGATTCGTGCAATGTTGGAACTTAGGGCACCAAGCCAACCAGGACCTACCCTGCTGCCCTGGTAAGTGATTTTGTTCTAGCAAGCCGAGGCACACCAGAGCAGGGAAATAAGAAGCAAGATTGTTTCGTGAGATCCCTGCCATGCTGGGACTTAAGGCATTAAGCCAACCAGCAACCAGCTTGCTGTGGTGCTAAGTGACCATTGTCTGGCAAGCCATGGCCAGCCCAGGGCACGGAAATAAGCAAGAGCATTTCCTGAGACCACGCCATTTTGGAACTTAGGGCGCTGAAGAAACCAGCAACTAGCCTGACGCCCAGTAAGTGCCCAGGATCTGGCTAGCCACAGCCACCCCTGTGCAGGGCAATTAGACCTGAGAGCATTTCCTGAGATTCATGAAATGTTGGAATATAGGGTGCCTAGCCAACCAGCAGCAAGCCTGCTGCCCAAGTAAGTGACCGACATCTGGCAATCCATTGCCACCCCAGCACGTGAAAATAAGAAGCAAGAGTGTTTCCTGTGATATGCACCATTTTGGAACTTAGGGCACCCAGCTAACCAGCAAATAGCCCGCCACTCCATTAAGTGACCATGGTCTGGCAAGCCGCAGACTAACCAGGGCAGTGAAATAAGAAGCAAGAACGTTTCCTGAGATTCGTGTCATGTTGGAACTTAGGGCCCAAGCCAACCAGCAACTAGACTGCCACCCTAGTAAGTGACTATGGTCTGGTAAGCCACAGACACCCCAGAGCAGGGAAATAAGTAGCAAGAGCTATTCCTAAGATCTTCACCATTTTGGAACTTTGGACACCAAGCTAACCAGCAACTAGCCTGCCACACTTGTAGTTGACTGTGTTCTTGCAAGATGCGGCCACCCTAGGGCGGGTAAATGAGTTGCAGGAGCATTTCCTGAGATCTGTGCCATGTTGGAACTTACGGCGCTGAGCCAAGCAGAAACTATCCTGCCACCCTGGTAAGTGACTGTGGTCTGACAAGTCCCATTCATTCCAGGGAGGGGAAAAAAGAAGAATGAGCCACCCCAGGGCAGGAAAACAAGAAGCAAGAGCATTTCCTGAGATAGGCACCATGTAGCAACTTAGGGCACCGAGACAACCAGCAACTAGCCTGCTGTCCTGGTATGTGACCATGGTCTAACAAGCTGTGGCCATGCCAGGGCTTCGAAATAAGACATATGAGTATTTCCTGAGATTCCTGCAATGTAGGAACTTAGGGTGCTACTCGAACCAGCAACTACCCTGCTGCCCAAGTAAGTGACCGGCTTCCGGCAAGCCGAGGCCACACCATGGTGGGAAAATAAGAAGCAAGAGCGTTTCCTGCGATCCGCGCCATGCTGGAACTTAGGGTGCTGACCCAACCAGCAACCAGCCTGCCAGCCTGGTAAGTGACTGTGTTCTCGCAAGCAGCAGCCACCTCAGGGTGGGGAAATCAGTAGCAAGATATTTTCTGAGAACTGTGCCATGTTGGAACTTAAGACACAGGAGACAACCAGCAAGCAGCCTGCCACTATGCCATGTGACTGTGGTCTAGCAAGCTGCGGCCACCCATGTTGGGGAAATAAGAAGCAAGTCTTTTTTGTGATATCTGTGCCATGCTGGAACTTAGTGCACCCAGACATCCAGCAACTAGCCTGCTGCCTGGGTATGTGACCATGGTCTGGCAAGCCGTGGCCACCCAAGCGAGGGGAAATAAGAAGCAAGAGGGTTTTCTGAGATCCGTGCCATATTGGAACATAAGGTACCCAGCCAACCAGTAACTGGCCTGCCGCTGTGGTATTTTCCCGTGGTCTGGCAAGCTGGGGCCAACGCCGGGCAGGAAAATAAGAAGCAACAGCGTTTGCTGAGATACAAGCCATGTTGGAACTTAGGGCGCCAAGCCAACCAGCAACTTGCCTGCCTCCCTGGTAAGTGACTCAGGTCTGGGAAGCCGCAGCCTAACAAGGTTGGTGAAATAAGAAGCAAGAGCGTTTCCTGAGATACAAGCCATGTTGGAATATAGCGCCCAAGCCAACCAGCAACTAGTCTGCCATCCTAGTAAGTGACCATGGTCTGGTAAGTCACAGAAACCCCATGATGGGGAAAAAAGTAGCAAGAGCATTTCCTGAGATCTGTGCCATTTTGGAACTTTGGGTGCCGAGCCAACCAGCAACTAGCCTGCGACACTTGTAAGTGACTGTGTTCTTGCAAGACACGGCCACCCTAGGGCAGGTAAATGAGTTGTAAGAGCGTTTCCTGAGATCTGTGCCATGACATTTAAATTATCTTACAATATCACAATTGCCAATTGTGACACCGCAATGATGGATATGACATCATGGTATCACATTTTGGCATCATGCTATGCCTTTGTGACATCATAATGCACTATTATGACATGTGTTCTATTGTGACCTCCCAACTCCCAGTATGACATTGCAATTTTCCTTTGAGATATCATGATTGCCCACTGTGATATAACAATTGCCCACTGTGATATCAACAGTACAATTGTACCATCACAGTGACCCAGTATGATATCACAATGTTGTATTGTCACCCAATAATGCCATATTGTTACCTCATGATGCCCAGTTGGAACATCACAATTCCCTATTTTAGCAAAACTACTTCTAAATTATGAGCACATGTTGCCTAAATATAACAGCACAATTAACCTTTATGACATCACAATTCCCAACTGTGACATCACAGTGACATGTTATGACATCATAGTTCCACTTTATTGCATTACACTACCCCGTTGTGACAGCACACTGCCCTATGTTGACTGGATGATACTATATTCATGACTTGTCAATTCCCCATTATGACCAGAGAATTCTCTATGGATGTTACAGTTTTCTTTTGTGACATCATATCTGCCCAAAGTGACACAAGTGCCCATTGTGACATCACAGTCCCCATTATTCCATCAAAATTCCCCTTTATCACAGGGTAATGATTCACTTTCACCACAAGGTGCCCTGTGGTGACACTAGCTTGGCCCATTGTGCCATCATCATTTCCACTGTGGCATCACAGTTACTCTATTATGACCTCACAATGTCCTCATTAGAGCAGCACAATCAACATTTATGATACCACAATTCCCCACTGTGACAACATAGTTGCACATTATTACATCACTGTACCAAATATGGCATCAATATATTCCATTGTGCAATCATCATGCCTCATTGTGACTTCACACATCCTGTTGTGGAATCAGAGCACCCCATTGTGGCATCATAATTCTCCATATGAATTCAGAATTCCCCATCATTATATCACAATCATCCATCACAGCATGACCATAAACCCTTGTCAAAACACAGTTCTCGAGTGATAACAGTAGATGCATCCTTGTGACAGAACAACACTCCACTGTGACATCACAGCTCCACATTTTGATACCACTGTACCCCACGATGCATGTTTTTCACTGTTACTTCAGAATTCCCCATTATGATCTCACATTGGCCTCGTTATCATCTCAGTGTCCTCATTACGGTATCATGGCATTATTTTATGCTGTCACTATGACCCACTGTGACATCCAAAGCCCCTATTGTGACATCAAATATCCCATTATGACATCAAAATTCTCTGCAGTGCCATCAGGAAACCCCCATTAGGATCTCACTCTTCCCACATTCTGACTATATAAAGCCACATCATTAGCTCATAATTTCCATCTTGATCACATAATACTCAAATAGTGCCCCATCACCACCTATGTTTAACTTAATTATGATTAGAAGATCTAGGAAGGCACCCTATAACCCTTCATGCAGCTCCAGGCCCACAAAATGTACTGGATTCAGATTTCTAAGATTTATGTTTCAATTTGTTTCTGCTAACAAATGAGTTTTCTTGAATGTAACATTTGCTTTTTCAGGCATTTAAGAAATTTTTTCCAGTCTCAAGATAGTGGAAAAATTGCAATTTTTTTTTATCTATTTCTTTTAATACTAGGCTCACACACACAAAAAAACAGAAGCCATTTTGATATTCCTTTCCTTTTCCTTCCTTTGTTTTCCTTTTCCTGCTGTGACATCGCCATGTCCTACTGTGACATAACGCCCTATTGTGACCTCATATACTGCCAATGTGACATCACAGTTCATAATTCAGATCTCAAAATTCTAATCATGACATTTACATCATATTACAACATCACAACTGACAATTGTGACCTCACAATGATGGATATGACATCATGGTATCACATTATAAAATCATGCTATGCATTTGTGTCATCATAATGCCCTATTGTGACATGTGTTCTGTTTTAACATCGCATTTCACATTATGACATAAAAATTTCCTTTGTGACATCATGATTGCCCACTGTGACATCACAATTGCACACTGTGATATCACCAGGTCCATTGTGACATCACAGTGCCCCACTAAGATATCACAATTCTCTATTGTCACCCAAAAGTGCCATATTGTTACCTCATGATGCCCAGTTGGAACATCACATTTGCATATTATAGCAAAACAACTCCCTGATTATGAGCTCCTGTTCTATAATTATAGCAGCACAATTAACCTTTATGACATCACAATTCCCAATTGTGACATCACAGTGACATGTTATGACAGCATAGTTCCACATTATGGCATTACAATACCCCATTGTAACACCACCCTGCCCTATTTTGACATCATGATACCCACATCAGGAATTGTGAGTTCCCCATTATGAACAGACAATTCTGCATTGATGTTACAGTTTTCGCTTGTGACCTCATAACTGCCCAGTGTGACACAGGTGCCCATGATGACATCAAAGTCCCCATTATAGCATCACAATTCCTTTTTTTCAAAGTATGTTGATTCACTGTCACCTCAAGAAGCACTGTGGTGACAATAACTATCCCATTGTGACAGCATCATTTCAAGTGTGACACCACAATTACCCTACTATGACCTCACATTCCCCTAATTAGAGCAGCACAATCAACCTTTATGATACCACAATTCCCCACTGTGACGACATAAATGCATATTATGACATCCCTCTACCAAATATGGCCTCAAAATATCCCATTGTGACATCAACATGCCTTATTGTGACTTCACACATCCTATTGTGGTAACACACCACCCCATTGCAACATCATATTTCTCCATATGACTTAAGAATTCCCCATCATGATATCATAATGATCCATTACAACATCACAATAAACCCTAGTGATATCACAGTTCTCCAGTGAAAAGTGTAGATGCATGATTGTGGCAGAACAACACTCCACTGTGATATCACAGCACCCTATTCTGACACTAATGTACCCCATGATGAGACACTTTTCACTGTTACTTCACAATTCCCCATGGTGATCTCACATTGCCCTCGTTACCATATCAGTGTCCTCATTATGGTACCATGCCATTCATTTATGCTGTCACTATGCCCCACTGTGACCTCCAAATTCTCTATTGTGATACAAAATATCCCATCATGACTTCACAATTCTCTCCTGTGCCATCAGGATACTCCGATTAGGATCACACTCTTCCCCCATTCTGACTTTATAAAGCGACATCAATAGCTCATACTTTACATTTTGATCATATAATGCTCCATTAGGGCGCCATCACAACCTATGTTTACCTTAATAATGATTATAAGATCTTAAAAGGCACACTTCTACACTTCATACAGCTCCAAGCCCCAAAAAAGTATTAGATTCCGAGTTCTAAGACTTATGTTCCAAATTGTTTCTGCTAAAAAATGCCTTCACTTGAATGTAACATTTGCTTTTTTCGGCATTTGAGAACTCTTTTTCAGACTCAATTTATTGGAAGAATTGTAATTTTTTTATCTATTTCTTTTCATACTAGGTTACACACACAAAACCAGATGTAAGTTTGATATTTTTTTCCTTTTCCTTCCTTTCCTTTCTTTTACTACTCCTGCTGTGACATCACCATGTCCTACTGTGACATCATAACACCTTATTGTGACCTCATATACTGCCAATGTGACATCACATTTCACAATTAAGATCTCACAATTCTCATCATGACATTTAAATTATCTTACAATATCACAATTGCCAATTGTGACACCGCAATGATGGATATGACTTCATGGTATCACATTTTGGCATCATGCTATGCCTTTGTGACATCATAATGCACTATTATAACATGTGTTCTATTGTGACCTCTCAACTCCCAGTATGACATTGCAATTTTCCTTTGAGATATCATGATTGCCCACTGTGATATCACAATTGCCCACTGTGATACGACCAGTACAATTGTAACATCACAGTGACCCAGTATGATATCACAATGTTGTATTGTCACCCAATAATGCCATATTGTTACCTCATGATGCCCAGTTGCAACATCACAATTCCCTATTTTAGCAAAATTACTTTAAATTATGACCACATGTTGCCTAATTATAACAGCACAATTAACCTTTATGACATCACAATTCCCAACTGTGACATCACAGTGACATGTTATGACATCATATTTCCACTTTATTGCATTACAGTACCCCGTTGTGACAGCACACTGCCCTATGTTGACTTGATGATACCCTCATCATGCCTTGTGAATTCCCAGTTATGACCAGAGAATTCTCTATGGATGTTACAGTTTTCTTTTGTGACATCATAACTGCCCAAAGTGACACAAGTGCCCATTGTGACATCACAGTCCCCATTACTCCATCACAATTCCCCTTTTTCACAGGGTCATGATTGACTTTCACCTCAAGGTGCCCTGTAGTGACACTAGCTTGGCCGATTGTGACATCATCATTTCCGGTGTGACATCACAAATAACCTATTATGACCGCACAGTGCCCTCATTAGGGCAGCACAATCAACCTTTATGATAACACAATTCCCCACTGTGACAACATTGTTGCACATTATTACATCGCTGTACCAAATATGGCTTCAAAATATTCCATTGTGGAATCATCACGCCTCATTGTGACTTCACACATCCTATTGAGGAATCACAGCACCCTATTGTGACATCATAGTTCTCCATATGACTTTAGAATTCCCCATCATGATATCATAATCATCCATTGCAGCATGAATATAAACCCTTGTCAAAACACAGTTCTCCAGTGATAACAGTAGATGCATCCTTGTGACAGAACAACATTCCAATGTGACATCACAGCAGCCTATTGTGATACGACTGTACCCCAGGATGCAAGTTTTTCTCTGTTACTTCACAATTCCCCTTTGTGAACTCACATTGGCTTCGTTATCATCTCAGTGTCCTCATTATGGTATCATGGCATTCCTTTATGCTGTCACTATGCCCCACTCTGACCTACAAAGCCCCTATTTTGACATCAAATACCCCATTATGATATAAAAATTCTCTGCACTGCCATGAGGAAACCCCCATTAGGATCTCACTCTTCCCCCATTCTGACTTTATGAAGCCACATCATTAGCTAATAATTTCCATTTTGATCACATAATGCTCCAATAGTGCCCAATCAAAACCTATGTTTACCTTAATTATGATTAGAAGATCTACGAAGGCACACTATAACCCTTCATGCAGCTCCAGGCCCACAAAATTTACTGGGTTCAGATTTGTAAGATTTATGTTTCAATTTGTTTCTGCTAACAAATGAGTTTACTTGAATGTAACATTTGCTTTTTCAGGCATTTAAGAAATCTATTCCAGTCTCAAGATAGTGGAAAAATTCCAATTTTTTTATCTATTTCTTTTAATACTAGGCTCAAACACACAAAAAACCAGAAGCCATTTTGATATTTCTTTCCTTTTCCTGCTGTGACATCGCCATGTCCTACTGTGACATCACAACACCCTATTTTGACCTCGTATACTGCCAGTGTGACATCTCAATTCACAATTAAGGTCTCACAATTCTCACCATGACATTTAAATTATCTTACAATATCACAATTGCCAATTGTGACACCACAATGATGGATATGACATCATGGTATCAGATTTTGGCATCATGCTATGCCTTTGTGACATCATAATGGACTATTATGACATGTGTTCTATTGTGACCTCGCAACTCCCAGTATGACATTACAATTTTCCTTTGAGATATCATGATTGCCCACTGTGATATCACAATTGCCGACTGTGATATCACCAGTACAATTTTAGCATCTCAGTGACGCATTATGATATCAGAAAGTTGTATTGTCACCCAATAATGCCATATTGTTACCTCATGATGCCGAGTTGGAACATCACAATTCCCTATTTTAACAAAACTACTCCTAAATTATGAGCACATGTTGCCTATTTATAACAGCACAATTAACATTTATGACAACACAATTCCCGACTGTTACATCACAGTGACATGTTATGACATCATAGTTCCACATTATGGCATTACAGTACCCAGTTGTGACAGCACACTGCCCTATGTTGACTTGATGATACCCTCATCATGCCTTTTCAATACCCCATTATGACCAGAGAATTCTCTATGGATTTTAAAGTTTTCTTTAGTGATATCATAACTGCCCAAATTGACACAAGAGCCCATTGTGACATCACAGTCCACATGATTCCATCACACTTCCCCTTTTTCACAGGGTAATGATTCACTTTCACCTCAAGGTGCCCTGTGGTGACACTAGCTTGGCCCATTGTGACATCATCATTTCCAGTGTGACATCACAATTACCCAATTATGACCTCACTGTGCCCTCATTAGAGCCGCACAATCAACCTTTATAATGCCACAATTCCTCACTGTGACAATATAGTTGCACATTGTTACATCACTGTACCAAATATGGCATCAAAATATTCCATTGTGGAATCATCATACCTCATTGTGACTTCACACATCCTACTGAGGAATCACAGCACCCCATTGTGACATCATAGTTCTTCATATGACTTCAGAATTCCCCATCATCATATCATAATCATCCATTACAGCATGACCATAAACCCTTGTCAAAACACAGTTCTCCAGTGATAACAGTAGATGCATCCTTGTGACAGAACAACACTCCACTGTGACATCACAGCAGCCTATTGTGATACCACTATACCCCTGGATGCATGTTTTTCTCTGTTACTTCACAATTCCCCATTATGATCTCACATTGGCTTCGTTATCATCTCAGTGTCCTCATTATGGTATCATGGTATTCCTTTATGCTGTCACTATGCCCCACTCTGACCTCCAAAGTCCCTATTGTGACATCAAATATCCCATTATGATATCAAAATTCTCTGCTGTGTCATCAGGAAACCCCCATTAGGATCTCACTCTTCCCGCATTCTGACTATATAAAGCCACATCATTAGCTCATAATTTCCATTTTGATCACATAATGCTCCAATAGTGCCCCATCACAACCTACGTTTACTGTAATTATGATTAGAAGATCTACGAAGGAACCCTATAACCCTTCATGAACCTCCAGGCCCACAAAAACTACTGGACTCAGAGTTCTAGTATTTATGTTTCAATTTGTTTCTGCTAACAAATGAATTTACTTAAATGTAACATTTGCTTTTTCAGGCATTTAAAAAATCTTTTCCAGCCTCAAGATAGTGGAAAAGTTGTAATTTTTTATCTATTTCTTTTAATACTAGGATCACACACACAAAAAACCAGATGCCAGTTTGATATTTCTTTCCTTTTCCTTCCTTTCTTTTCCTTTTCCTGCTGTGACATCGCCATGTCCTACTGTGACATGATAACGCCCTATTGTGACCTTATATAATGGCAATGTGACATCACAATTCACAATTCAGATCTCACAATTCTCATCATGACATTTAAATTATCTTACAACATCACAATTGAAAATTGTGACATCACAATGATGGATATGACATCTTGTTATCACATTATAACATCGTGCTATGCATTTGTGTCATCATAATGCCCTATTGTGACATGTGTTCTGTTTTAACCTCGCAATTCACATTGTGATATTAAAATTTCCTTTGTGACATCATGATTGCCCACTGTGACATCACAATTGCCCACTGTGATATCACCAGGACCATTGTGACATCACAGTGCCCCACTATGATATCACAATTCTGTATTGTCACACAAGAATGCCTTTTTCTTACCACATGATGCCCAGTGGGAACATCACAATTGCATATGATAGCAAAACAACTCCCTGATTATGAGTTCCTGTTCTATAATTATAGCAGAACAATTATCCTTTATGACATCAAAATTCCCAATTGTGACATCACAGTGACGTGTTATGACAGCATAGTTCCATATTATGGCATTACATTACCCCATTGTAACACCACCCTGCCCTATTTTGACATCATGATACCCACATCAGGAATTGTCAATTCCCCATTATGAACAGACAATTCTGCATTGATGTTACAGTTTACTCTTGGAACCTCATAACTGCCCAGTGTGACACAAGTGCCCATGATGTCATCAAAGTCCCCATTATAGCATCACAATTCCTTGTTTTCACAGTATAATGATTCACTGTCACTTCCTTTTGCACTCTGGTGACACTAACTTGGCCCATTGTGACAGCATCATTTCCAGTGTGACACCTCAATTACCCTATTATGACCTCACATTGCCCTCATTACAGCTGCACAATCAACCTTTATGATACTACAATTCACCACTGTGATGACATAGATGCATATTATGACATCACTGTACCAAATATGGCCTCAAAATATCCCATTGTGCCATCATCATGCCTTATTGTGTCTTCACACATTCTATTGTGGTATCACACCACCACATTGTGACACCATAGTTCTCCATATGACTTAAGAATTCCCCATCACGATATCATAATGATCCATTACAACATCAGAATAAACCCTAGTGATATCACAGTTCTCAAGTGAAAAGTGTAGATGCGTGATTGTGACAGAACAGCACTCCACTGTGATATCACAGCACCCTATTGTGACAGCACTGTACCCCATGATGAGACACTTTTCACTGTTACTTCACAATTCCCCATGGTGATCTCACATTGCCCTCGTTACCATATCAGTGTCCTCATTATGGTACCATGCCATTGGTTTATGCTGTCACTATGCCCCACTGTGACTTCCAAATTCCTTATTGTGTTATAAAATATCACATCATGACATCACAATTCTCTCCTGTGCCATCAGGATACCCCCATTAGGATCTCACTCTTCCCCTATTCTGACTTTACAAAGCGGCCTCACTAGCTCATAATTTACATTTTGATCACATAATGCAGCATTAGGTCCCCATCACAAGCTATGTTTAGCTTAATTATGATTAAAAGATCTTCCAAGGCACCCTTGTACAATTCATACAGCTCCAAGCCCCAAAAAAGTACTGGATTCAGAGTTCTAAGATTTATGTTTCAAATTGGTTCTGCTAAAAAATGCCTTCACTTGAATGTAATATTGGGATTTTCAGGCATTTTAGAACTCTTTTGCAGTCTCAATATATTGGAAGAATTGTAATTTTATTATCTATTTCTTTTAATGCTAGGTTACACACACAAAACCAGATGTAAATTTGATATTTTTTTCCTTTTCCTTCTTTTCCTTTCTTTGACTACTCCTGCTGTAACATCACCATGTGCCACTGTGACATCATAACACCCTATTTTGACCTCTTATCCTGCCAGTGTGACATCACAATTCACAATTAAGACCTCACAATTCTAATCATGACATTTAAATTATCTTACAATATCACAATTGCCAATTGTGACACCACAATCATGGATATGACATCATGGTATTACATTTTGGCATCATTCTATGCCTTTGTGACATCATAATGGACTATTATGACATGTGTTCTATTGTGACCACGCAAATCCCAGTATGACATTACAATTTTCCTTTAGATATCATCATTCCCCACTGTGATATCACAATTGCCCACTGTGTTATCACCAGTACAATTGTAACATCACAGTGACCAAGTATGATATCACAATGTTGTATTGTCACCCAATAATGCCATATTATTACCTCATGATGCCCAGTTGGAACATCACAATTCCCTATTTTAGCAAAACTACTCCTAAATTATGAGCACATGTTGCCTAATTGTAACAGCACAATTCACCTTCATGACATCACAATTCCCAACTGTGACATCACAGTGACATGTTATGACATCATAGTTCCACTTTATTGCATTACACTACCCCGTTGTGACAGCACACTACCCTATGTTGACTTCTTGATACCCTCATCATGACTTGTCAATTCCCCTGTATGACCAGAGAATTCTCTATGGATATTACATTTTTCTTTTGTGACATCATAACTGCCCAAATTGACACAAGTGCCCATTGTGACATCACAGTCCCCATTATTCCATCACAATTCCCCTTTTTCACAGAGTAATGATTCACTTCCACCTCAAGGTGCCCAGTGGTGACACTAGCTTCGCCCATTGTGACATCATCATTTCCGGTGTGAAATCACAATTACCTTATTATGACCTCACAATGCCCTCATTAGAGCAGCACAATCAAGCTTTATGATACCACAATTCCCCACTGTGACAACATAGTTGCACATTATTACATCACTGTACCAAATATGGCATCAAAATATTCCATGGTCGAATCATCATGACTCATTGTGATTTCACACATCCTATTGTGGAATCACAGCAACCCATTGAGAAATCATAGTTCTCCATATGAATTCAGAATGCCGCATCATGATATCATAATCATCCATTACAGCATGACCATAAACCCTTGTCAAAACACAGTTCTCCAGTGATAACTGTAGATGCATCCTTGTGACAGAACAACACTCCACTGTGACATCACAGGTCCCTATTGTAATACCACTGTACCACAGGATGCATGTTTTTCACTATTACTTCACAATTCCCCTTTATGATCTCACATTCTCCTCGTTATCATCTCATTGTCCTCATTATGGTATCATGGTATTCCTTTATGCTGACACTAGTCCCGACTGTGACCTCAAAACTCCCTATTGTAACATCAGATATCCCATTATGACAACAAATTTCTCTGCATTTCCATGAGGAAACCCCCATTAGGATCTCACTCTTTCCCCATTCTGACTTTATAAAGCCACATCATTAGCTCATAATTTCCATTTTGATCACATAATGCTCCAATAGTGCCCCATCACAACCTATGTTTACCTTCATTATGATTAGAAGATCTACGAAGGCACCCTATAACCCTTCATGCAGCTCCAGTACCACAAAAAGTACTGGATTCAGAGTTCTAAGATTTATGTTTCAATTTGTTTCTGCTAACAAATGAGTTTACTTCAATGTAACATTTGCTTTTTCAGGCATTTTAGAAATCTTTTCCAGTCTCAATATAGTGGAACAATTGTAATTTTTTTTATCTATTTCTTTTTTTTTCAATTTTTTTTATTTAAAAGAGAATAAAACAAAAGGGGGCAGTACCGAGAAGATCAGAAGAGGTCAACATAGGCAACACAGTACTTTACATTAAGTGAACTGGACATCAACAGTATCTAACGCCATATCACTTACTCTGCTATAGTTGAGCATAGGTTCAATTACAATTATATCAAACATAACACAATAGTATAAAGCCATGCATATAGTGAAATAATTACAGGGCTTTCTGAACCGAATAACAGAGAATGATCAATGGGTATTATAATATCTCATTTTTGATAAAAAAGAAAAAATTTTGTTTGAACTATCACACATATTCAAATTCCAATGAGACACAATGTGGTAGACAGAACCAATGGCAATAGAACAAAAAAAAAGCATGGTAGGACTTCTAAGAAGGATAATACTAAATCAGCAATAGCTGTCATAATGTTTTCTTCAAAACAGCTGTTCATATCATCACGTATGATATAGTGAAACAAAACAGGATAACACCATTCCAACTGATGATTTAAAACTTTGAAAGACTTCGAAGCTATGAGATGTGGTCTCATGCTTACCATAAAGTCCTATATACTCTTATCAAATCTCATATTAGGGTGATTATATGGTATTTACCCTTGTGAGTTTGGTTTATTTCACTTAAGAGAATGGTCTCAAGTCGTGTCCATTTCTTTATAAATATCTTGATGTGATCATTCTTTATAGCTGGGTAGTACTCCATTGTATAAAAATGCCACAACTTTTTTATCCATTCCTCAGTTGATGGGCACTTAGGTTCTTTCCAAGATCTGGCTATTACAAATTGTGCTGCTATAAACATGGGTGCACATAAATCACTGTGGTACGATGTTTTCAGTTCTTCTGGAAATATGCCTAGAAGCAGAATAGCTGGGTCAAATGTGACTTCCATACCCAGCATTTTGAGGAATCTCCAGACTGACCTCCACAGTCGTTGCACCAGTGTACACTCCCACCAACAGTGCAGAAGAGTTCCTTTTTCCCCACAGCCTCTCCAACACTTGTTGTTGGTAGTGTTTTCTATCTTGGCCATTCTTTCTGGAGTGAGATGGAATCTCAGTGTGGTTTTAATTTGCATTTCTCTCATGACTAATGATGA
>PVJX010036934.1:0-17273 GCA_004027295.1 Dolichotis patagonum | reverse complement strand
GGTCCGAGAGTTTCGGGTCCCAAAGAGACAGGCCGAGATGCTGCTTTCTGGGAGACTTCCTGGGGGTGAAGGGCGGGGCTAAGGCCTCAAACAGACCCAGCCCAGATGCCGATCTCCAGGCGGTTCCCTGCGGATGAAGGGCGTGCTTACCAGTTCCAAAGAGTCGCGCCGAGATGCAGGTCTGCGCAGACTTTTGATCCAAACAGCCCAGGCCACTCTAGGGGTCTGAGAGTTTCGGGTCCCAAAGAGACAGCCTGAGATGCTGCTTTCTTGGCTTTGCCAGTTTTAAATTAAATTAGATCCATATCTTTCACCATACACTAAACTAAATTAGAAAGAGATCAAAGATTTTAATCTTAAAACAGAAACATTAAATCTGCTGAGAGATAAAATAGGTAAAACTCTTGAAGGTTTTGGTGTAGGCAGAGACTTTTTGAATAAAACCCTGATTACACAGAAACTATCATAAAGAATCCAAACACAGATCTCATCTTATTAAAAAGCTTTTGCACAGTAAGAGAAATCAACAAGAGTGAAGAGCCAATCCACAATATGGGAGAAAATGTTTGCTAACTGTTCCTCAGACAAAGGATTACTATTAAGAATATATAAAGAATATAGGGCTGGGGGTTTAACTCAGCAGCACAAGTGTCTGCCTGGCAAGTGTGAGATCGTGAGTTTGATTCCTGGTACAAAAAAAAAAAAAAAATTAGTTCTCCCAGATATAAAAACCCAATCCAAAAATAGGAATCTGAGATGAATACACACTTCTCAGATGAAGAAATGCAAATAGCAAATAAGTATATGAAAAAACGTCCAACATCACCAGTCATTCAAGAGATGCAAATTAAAACAACACTGAGATTCCGTCTCATCCCAGAAAGAATGGCCATCATTAAGAAATCAACCAATAACAAATGTTGGAGGGACTGTGGGGAAAAAGGAACCATTCCCTACTGTTGGTGGGAGTGTAGACTGGCACAACCACTGTGGAAATCAGTGTGGAGACTCCTCAAAATCTAAGATTGGGGATCTCATTTTACCCAGATAGTCTCCTACTGGATGTCTTCCCAGAAGATTTAAAAATATCATATCACAGTGATATATGTGCACCCATGTTTGTAGCTGCACAATTTGTAATAACGAAATCTTGAAAACATACATACATATTACATACTACATCAAATGCCCATTAATCAAGGAATAGATAAAAAAAATATATGATATGTTTATACGTGGAGTACTACTCAAGGATAACTCAAGGATTTTATAGGTAAATGGATACAGCTTGAGACCATATTCATAAGTGAAATAAATCAGACTCACATATGGAAACATTGTATTGTCTCCCTAGTATGAGAAGCTGAAAGTGTAAATAAGATCCAAAATGTACAATAGATAGTATAAAATGGGAAGAAACTGTTCAAATGGAAAGAGAAACTGGGATTGGGGAAAGTGGAAAAGGAAGGAAGAGGGGAGAAAAAAGTATATACTTGAAATAGTTAAAATAGTTATGTTACTAATTTCTCTTAGTTCATTGAAAAGTTTGTGCTATTACTGTTTGGACAATTAAATGCCTATATCTTGTAGTCCCAACAACTGATTTAAAGATAACAATATGTAATGTATTAACCATTGTTACTTTTCTAGTATCTTCTTTTGAAATTTTGTTTTTTTTTTCCCCTCTTCAAAATTACAAAAAATGCTTCATTCCAGATATTCATTACTACTATAGAAATAGAATTCAGTGTTACACATTGGCCTTTATTAGTTTTAGAGATCTAGTGGTTTTTTTTCTTTGCAGGTACATGTTAAGAGTATTCAAGTTAAGGCAGTTTGAGGTGTGTCAGTCTGTCTGTGTGATTTCTTCTCCATGCCTTACTTTACTCGCCAGAGCCAGCAGTGCATTGTTGAGCAGTGGTAAGAGTGGACCAGGGTGGAGCTCTCAGTCTTTCACCAAAAAGTATGGGAGTGTCCTCAGTTTGAAGACAGGTCTGTGGCTTAGAGGGTTTTTCATTCTAAGTGAGTAATGTTCCATTCTAAGTGTGGTGTTGATGAGTTTTAAGAGAGGATGTAATCCTAATGCTTTCATAGATATAAAATGAAAACTTGTCAACTATTTTATTTAGCTCATTAATTAATGAAACTGGTAAGATATTAAAACTATTTGAAAGGAAAATTAAAAGAAATACTCATTTATATGCAGAAATAATTTTTCAAGTAGATATAAAACTGGTCTGTCTGCTAGGCAATTATCACTTTCATCCCACTGGTTTGCTCAACTCAACTGGTTTGCTTTTTATGGGCAAGAATAATATACAGTGTTGTCAGTTTTCTATAACTTAGATTTGAAAAACTAGAAAATAGAGGTAATGGTTACATGAGGTAGGGAGGACATTCACTCTTTGTTTTTTTTAAAATCACTTTAAAGTCTCACTTTTTTTCTGGCAGATGTGATCTTGCTTTAAATTGTCTTGGTCTCCAGTGATATTGAACAGTTTTTTCATATACTTATTGGTTATGTGTGTGAGTTATATGTAAAATATTTTGACTCTTGTCCAATTTTTCCAGCATTTTTTTTCTTGGTATATGCTAATGCTTTATATGTTGTTGATAATAAAACATTATAAGTTGTATGTACTAAGAATTGTTTAACTGGTTTATAAGTTGTATTTTTATCTTTTAAGGGATTTTTAAAAAATTAACATTGAATTCTTTATAATTTGATTATAACCACATTTATTTTATTTAAGAAACATTTCCTTGCTCCAGAATCAAAAGATATCCATCTTCTCCATTAAGTTTTTTTAAGTTTTTTATATTAAAGTCCTTAATCTATATGGTGTTAATTTTTCATATGGTTGCTTAAGCTGTTCTTATACTACTGGGCTCAGCCTCCTTGAGGAACTAGGACTAATGGTATACACCACCATTCCAGGCCCGAATTTCACATATTTTTTAAACACAGGTGTTTTGAACCAAATGTTTGTATCCCTGAAGTTCATATGTTAAAAATGTGACTCTAAATGTGTATTAGGAGGTGAGGCATTTGGAAGATAATTAGGGTTACATGAGAGATCAAAAAGATGGGGCCCTGGTCCAGTGGAAGCAATGCTCTTGTGAAAAAAAAAAACCACCAGAGAGCACTGCCTTTCCCTGTATCACAAGACTATACAGTGAGACGCCAAAAAGAGCACCCACACTAGCTTTGACCATGCTGTCACTGTGATTGTGCCAGTGTCCAGAAGGAGAGAAAATAGACTTCTATTCTTTTAAGCCACCTGGCCTATGGTATTGTGCTTTATTAGCCCAAGAGGATTAATATATTTTGTTTTACATTAATTCATTCTTTGGTGCTTGATATTTTGCTCTGTGAGGGATTCAAGTTTATATCAGTTCCATTGATACCGAGAATAAGAGTTGGCTGTATTGGGAACTGAATCCATTCCTATATACTGAGCTATATCTTCAACCCTTTGAAAATTTTGAGATAGGGCTTGATGAGTTTTTCAGGCTGGGTTTGAACCTGTGATCCTCCTGCCCCAGCCTCCATAGTGCTGGCATCTGGTCATGTTTTAAACTGTTTCTGTTGAGGCAAAAGAGCTGTGTTACAAGGAGGCCTTCCTCACATTACGGTCTCGAAGTTTTAGGCTTTGTATTGGAGAAGAGGGGGACATAAAGCAGCAGCCAGGGACAGTTAGCTTGTAAGCACCTCTTTTTCTCAGTTCCTAATTATTTCCCAGAGGTCTCAGGACCAGATGTCTGAGTAACGTACACGAGAGTCCACACTGCATGCACATCGATGCCAGGATACAGGAAAAGCAAAACCTAACTTCAGTAGTTCCTTTTCTGGTTTTTAATCTCACAGGATTCCTGGGCTTGCTCTTGTTTTTAGACTAGCGCCACCATTCACGCATACCAGATTCAAGTGGATCCTACTTAGACTAGCAGTTTCTTGTATTTCTCTGTACTTCCTGTGTAACTTCTCCATGTCTCTCATGTTGAGTGAGAGGAAATCAGCTAACCTAGCATGTTTGCAGGAATTGAAACCAATGTAAACCATTTCTTTGCTTTCTTAGACTTCCTTTGTATGACTACAGATAATTTTTTTCTAGAACTTAAAATGGAGGGGTTCAGGACTTCTCAGTCAAGTGCTGAGGTTTCTAGGTCTTCGGTTAGACTTGTTCTGTGCGGTTTGAGGTCCATAGTACCAGGGAGGAGGAGGCTGTCATTGTGAAGTGCCCTAAGATTGTTTCTGCCCAGTGGTGCCTTTCTGAATGCTGGCCCAGCCAAGGCTAGCTGTTTGGATCAGGGGCCCAGAGGTCCGTTAGTGGTGTGACTTGCTCTGTTCTGAGAGCATCTCTGACTCAAAGTGGTTCTCTTTTGCTTAGTAATACTACTTCTGACTCTGGGCAGTCATTCTTGCTCAGTATAACCCATGAAGTTTTAGGTCTTTTGTAACATCTTTCATATAAATTTATACACTATTTACAATGAGCATATCCATATTGCATAAAGTTTTTCAAATTACTTCAAGGAAACTTGCTGCTCAGGGGAACGTACTCTATTTGGTTTTTTTTGTTTACTGCCTCTTATAGCTGCTGCCTCCATGGAATCAGTCTACCACATCATGGTACTGTTACTATACATTCCATTGTTGTGCCTTTCTTTATTTCTAGGCTGGATGCTTCCCGTGCAAAGGCAACTTTACATTCATTTGTTCCTTCTATCCACCTATCTATCTCGCTATCTCTATGTCTGTTTGTCTATGTCTCTGTCTCCCCTCTGAATACAGGACCTGCCAGATTTACCACAGAGTATGCACTCTGTAATTGTTGAATTAAATGAGTACATAGAACAATATTTAGAATTCATAATAGGAGATGCTATGTTCGGAGCAGAGAGAAAATTATGTACTCACAATTATGTATTCTTAACCAAAGGTATGTAAGTCCTGTCTTTTCTTGGGATGATTGGAATAAATGGTGTATGGTGACCATTTGTAGGAAGGTTAAGATCACAACCTATGTAAATTGTCGGAGAGGTTAATGTTTTTTATTTTTTAGGAAATGAGATCTCATTTGTTGTCCAGACTGGCTTTCTCTCCTGACCTCAGGGAATCCTCCTGCTTCATCCTCTCCAGTAGCCTTGACTACAGGTGTACCATGTCAACTGTCAAAAGATTTCAATAGGAAGAATTTTAAGCAGTAGATTAACTTGGCTAATGTTTTATTTTAGTATAGTTTTGAGAATACAATGAAGGATATTTTGAAAAGGAAAAGCCATTTAGAAGGTGATGTTGTCAGACGGGAGATAACTTGAAGAAGTGTTGACTCCAGAGATGTTACAGGAAGAACCTATAGAAATTGATCATTGATTAAATCTTAGTGAGAACAAGCAGGTTAGCAATCAAGGAGACTCCTAGGCTGGCAATTAAATGCAAGTGATGCATCTCACCTCTAGTGTATATTAAGAAAAAACTTGTGGGTTGGACGATGGGATTTACAAGATTTTAGTTCTAGTTTTCTCTGAGATTGTCAAATGGAGATGTGTGGCTCTCTATAGTCTTTGGAGGGGAGGTAGAGGCATATGTGCATACATGCACACACATACAGATTTTGAGGTTAAAAGAACTTTTAGAGTGAAGAAGAAATTATTCAGGATTGGGAACAAAATCCCCGAAGATATCTAGATTTAGTGGCAAAGTTCAGAAAAAGGTACTGGGAAGAAGATCAAGGAGGAGAAACCACAAGAGAAACCATTAGCAGAGGACTTTACAGTAACACTGTTGGCTTCCTTTCTACCTTGAGACCAAATTTTCCTTTCTGCATCCTGTATTTGATCTGTGTTCCCAGACCTTTTCTTAGTTTGAGCGTTGTCTGCTGGGAAATATTGTGTATGAGAAATAGTTTTATTTTTGAATCCAGCAATTGCTGGCTTTTTTTTTTTTTAAATCTTTCCCCTGAATTCTGTTGAAAAACAAGTTCTTCTTTAGGCTCATCTCTATACCTTATATACACATATGGCAAAACCACTTGACACTTAGGATGTTCTGCCTGCAATCATCTTAGTTACAATTAATAGTTCACCAACATTTTCAGTTTTTTTCTCACCAGAGGCAATAGTTTTGTTAAATTTTCTGCCATTTCATAACAAGGATCTTTTTTCTTCAGCTCCTGATAACATGGTACCCCTTTGCTTTAAGACCTTTACTAGCCTTTCAGAGGTCACTGGGCTTTTGCTAGTGACATCCTCCAGACTGTTCTAGCTTGTACCCACCAGCCAGTCTTGAAATTAGTGTCACAGTTTAGGTTTTTGTCATGTCAACATTCCAGTTTCATATTGCCAAATTGTATTTTGGCATCTGTGGTTGTGTAATAAACTACCTCAAACCCAGTTCCAGAACCTGCATTGACTTTTCCTGACTTAGCCTTGGAATTCATTCAGTGTCACTTTTACATTCTGTTGATTACAAGCAAGTTAAATGCCAGCCTGAACTTCAGGAGAAGGGAATTGGACTCCCCAAGTTTGTATGGGACCTGAAGCTGTGGGGGATGTTTTAGATCTAAACCATAACATTCTGCTGCTAGTCCCTGAGACTCATGTGCAGGTCTTTATGCCAAGTGTAGCCATCTCAGAGTTGCCAAAGTTCTGACAGTTTCAGAATTGCTAAAAAGTCTATCCGAACTCTTCATACTCAAAGAGAAAACTCTTAGCTTTGAGCTCCTATAAAAATTAGACAGAAATTTAAACACTGTTGACATACAATGGCACAGGATAAATACTGTAGTCCTATTCCAAAGGGAAGAAATAAGGGGAGAGAAATCAGCAGGACCCAAGCAAGATTGAAACCCAATAGGGCAAGCATTAACCTGTAGCTTAAAATGTGTTTGAGTAGCTCCTCTGTGGGCCACAACAGTGACCATGGAGGTTGCTCCTGGCCCTGTTAATGTTGGCACCCTAGACTCAGACCTTGCTGGGGCTGGGATGAGGGCCTGGGGCAGGGACTGGCCATGTTGAAGGGGTGCTGCAGTCTATTGCAGTGCTGGGGTGCCAGTTTTGGGAGAAGAGATAACTTCAACTTCACTAACTGGTGAAGGTGATAGGCAAGTATCAGATCATAGTGTGAAATCTACAAAAAGAGATCCAAGCTCAACACGATAATTGTGAATTCATAGAACAAAAGAAAACCATAGACAAAATTGTGTCATGCTTGGAATTGCAAAGTGTGGCTTTATAGTCTACATAGTCCCAAGAAGAATTTAAACTGGAGTACCTGAAAAAGCTAGAATTAATGGTAAAAAATATTCTTACAGATGGCACATCCAATGTGATAAAACAAGTACTACTGAAGATGAAAGGCCAGGTAAATGTAAACACTGTTATATGGGGAATTTTAGTACCCTACTATCTCAAATTGATCAACTAAATAAAAACCAGCAAAGAAATACAAGTGTTTGAACAAAACCTTTAAATAAATGAATTTAAGCACTTAACCCAGGCAGTGTTTGTTTACTACGTACTGACTAACCCAAGCATTGCCCAGGCAGGTTTCATTTCAGCCAGTATATTATTGTACTGAATAAATTTTATAAAGTTTGTCATTTTACTATTTCCTTTATCTTATAGAAATTAACAAAAATGCACTTTTCAGTTATCCTGTATTTAAATAATTAGACTGGTAAGTGATTAAGAAATAAATATAGTGTTCAACCCAACAACAAAATATACATTCTTTTCAGTAGCACATGGAACTTCCTCCAAGATGGAGCACATTAAGTAGCCCATAAAGCAAGTCTAGATATATGTAAAATAATTGAAATTATGCCATGTCTGTTATTATAGTACACTGCAATTAGATATAACAAAAGAAAATACAAATTATGCAAATTCTTGGAAACTAAACACACTTTTAAAAATTAAGTTTATGGTACAATTTATGTGTATGTTATGATGACATTCATCATAGGGAATTTGTACCTGTATGTGATAGATCCTGGTTCCTTCATTTTTTTTCAGTCTCCTCCCTTCTCTTCAAATCCTCTTCCCTTGCTATGTACAAAGTTTCATTTCTATTTTGTCCTTCTTGTATCTTTTTTTCTTCTTCCTTTTCCCCTTCCCCTCCTTAGTTTCCCTTTCTTTTGAATAGTTTTTCTATTTCACAAGTAATAAGCTTTGGTCTTTATTTACCCTTTCAGTTTCTCATACCAAAGACAATGCAGTATTTACACATATGTCTAGTTTATTTCACTTAAGAGTATATTCTCAAAGTGCATCTATTTAACTAGGAATGTCTCAAGTTTATCCTTTATGGTGAGTAGTACTATTTTATTTGTTTCTACGAATAAAAACGAAAAAGTACTACTTTTTTATTCGTTTCTCAGTTGATGGGCATTTGGGTTGTTTCAAGATTTAGCTATTACAAACTATGCTGCTATAAACATGGCTGCACATTATTTGCTGTGGTATGATTCTTCCAGGAAGATACTCCATGGGGCAATTACTGGGTCAATTACATGGGTCAAATGAAACCTCTCATCCTAGTTTTTTGAGGGCTCTCCACACTGTTTTCCACAGTTGTTGCACTAGCCTACATTCCCATCAATAATGGAGAAGAGTTCATTTTTCCCCACAGCATTTGTTATTAGTTGATTTCTCAAGAAGTGTCACTGTTTCGGGACTGACATGGAATGTCAGTGTTTTAATTTGCATCTCTTGAATGACCAGGGATGTTGAACATTTTTTCATATATTTATTTGCCATTTGTATTTCTTCTGAGAAGTGTGTATTCATTTCAGATGCCCATTTTTGGAATGGGTCTTTACATTTTGGAGAGGGTCAGATTTTTATCAGTTCTTTATATGTTCTAGATAGTAGTCCTTAGTCTGAGGGACAACTGCCTAAAATTTTTTCCCACTCTATGGGTTGTCTTTTCACTCTATTGGTAATTTCTTTTACTGTGCAAAAGCTTTTTAATAGATTGAGATCCCAGTAGTTGATTCTTTGTAGTATTTCCCATGCAGTTAGAGTTTTTAAGCAACACACTTAAATAAATAATAGGTTGCAGGAAATTAAGGAAGAAATAAAAGTTTCTAAAATTAAATGATAGTGCCATTACAGTGTTCTAGAACTTACGGGATGCAATAAAAGCAGTCCCAAGAGGAAGTTTATAGCTGTGAATGCCCACATCATGAAAACAGTGCACACCCAAATAAATAGCCTAACAATGTACCTCAAGGTCCTAGATAAACAAGAGCAGTCCAAACCATAGTCTAAAAAAGGAAATTGCAATGATCAGAGCAGAAATTAATAACATTGAGGTCCCCCCCCCCAAAAAAAAGTTGAAAGAGTTGATTCAGGAAGCAGAAAGAGTGGAGGAATGAGACAGAAAGAGAGGCAGACCCTTCCAGGCCACATCCACAATGACCTGCCTCTTCTGACATGTACTGCCTCTGAACAGCAAATGGGCTATACCACCCCATAATCCATTTACCTTTCAAAACTTCACCTATGAACACATGAGGTTTTTGGGGACATTTTAGACCTAAACCATAACACTATTAATCTGTATAACCAATAATTTTTTAAACTGTGAAACAGAAAGCTAGTAAACCTGAGGAAGAGATGCAAAAACAAAGAAACTTCATTAAAGTGCTATCAAACTAATTTTGATCTTTGTGATATTTGCTTACTTAATATAATACAGACGTTTTAGTAGTAGGCCAACTAGCTATAGTAATTTAGAGGTTGGAGTAAATAAGGAAATAATTTATTTTTCTTTCTAGATTCATGGATCTCCTGAATTCTATCTAGAGATACAGTGGTCTCTAGATTGAGAATGTTTAGATTAATGTGATGGTTTTAGCAAAAATTATTTTGCTGTGAACTAGGAAGTAAATTTGTATGAGGGAAAGGAAAGTGAGAAGGCAGATCCTAGAAGGTATGACACCATAGGGTAAGTCCTTCATACTAACATTTTTGTTTTTTGAGACAAGGTCTCGCTATGTAGCCCAGGCTGGCCTCGCGGGTGGAGATCCTCCTGTCTCTGCCTCCAAAGTGCTGAGATTACAGGCATGCATCACCATGGTTGGCCCTAGATTTTTCTTTTAAGCTAAGAGTTGTATTTTTTCAGGTACGTAAATGTGTTCATGTAATGAGAGGAAGAGGCCAGTGAAGAAAGTTGAGTAAATCTGAAAGATTTCTGAGACTGCATTGGTCTGGAATAGGCAGCAATACATGGAGGGTAATGGATGTGTGGGTGCTGTTCAGGTCACATTCTGAGATGTGGCAAGCAGGTGGCATTCTGAGATATATAAATAGGTGTGATGAGTTTCGACACAGAAGCAGGGCAAGTATCTAAGGGTGTTGCAGTGGAAGTTCTGGGCAATATGAACATTTTGTGTTAGGATTGAATGGTGGGGGAAGGAAATAGGGAAAACAGTTGAGTAGGTAATTGAAAGTGATTGGATGCAAAAGACGGTTGTCTGCTTTACATTTTGGAGTTTTTGTTTGCTTTTTTGCCTGCCATAGACCAACTATTGTCTTTCCCATGGATATTGATACAAAGAACAGTAGAATGAGAGTAAAATGCATTTACATATTTTTACTTCTGCGTAAGAGTTTAGCATATATGATTGATACTTGGAATGCTTTTGTCACAAAGGCAGGGGAATTTCTTTTTCATGGCTATTGGGGATATTGAAAAGCAGTGCTTGGGTTTGCTGCTTCCATACTTACAGCTGGATGGAAATTGTACTCAAAGGGTCCATAGTTTTCTTTGTCATTAGCCAACAGATGCTTCCTACAGTGTTTTGCACACTGAGTGTATTTAATATGAGGATAATGCATCTATGTACACTAATGAGAAAGAACTGTACAATATAGATGTTCATTGTTGTACTGCATAACAAATACCTGCCTTTAGTCCACACGGTGATGCATGATTTAATTTGTTTTTATTCCAAGCTGTTATCTGCATCTTGCTGGTTTATCTGTCATCCAGCTTTTTGTCTGTCAAATAATTTCTTCAAATCAGCTTAAAATTTTTCTACTTCAGGTTATTACTACATATCATAAATAATCTTAGGTTTTCACACACTGATACTGAATTAAGCATGAATATGGTATGAAATTGTTAATTGTTAATTCTATATAGCTGTAGCTTTTACATTTTTGTAAATTAAAAATTAACTAGTTTAAATTGTAGCCGGATGTCCAAGCTCCCTCTAGCCGCCATCTCTCCTCAGCACCAGTCCCTTTTCTGCTCTTTAGCAGTACACACAACCTGTATGAGCATCTGTCTCGCGCATGGACTTGAGCAGGGAATTTGAGCAGGGAATTCTGGGGTTCCAGGCAGTGGAAGGCAGTCTCTGGAGGTGAGATATAGTAAGGCATACTTGGGGAGAAGTGTGGCCACGGCAGGAAACCGAATCCTATCACTTTGCTCTAACAGTAATAGTGATTTTAATAATCTTTTAATGGGTCTTCCAGACTTCATCCTCTTTTCCCCTGTTTTTTCTAATCTATCTTTTTGTTATATAGCCAGAAGATTTCTCTGAAACTTGAACTGTTACTGCACCTGTGCTTAAAACCTTTTAAAGCTTCACATTTCATGAAGATTAGATTCAAACGTTCTCACGTGGTCTTTTGAAGATCCTTTGTGTCCTGTTTTAACCACTGCTTACTTTTCATCCTTAGCTTTTTTTTTTTTTTTTTTGAGCTCAGTAGTTGCCATACCAGGTTGTTTTCTTACCTATATAACTTTGCATACCAAGCAGATACATATTTTCTTAATGACATTCATGTCTTGTCATGAGATTATTATTTAAATGCTATATTGTTCAGTTGAGTTATCTCCACTGGAATCTTTTTCATTAGTTTCCTAGCCTGCCTGTCCTTTCAGCTGCATGATAATGCAGCACTTGTAACATGAGAGTGAATCATTAAGTACAAGAACTGACTGACCTATTTTCAGGTAAGCTTGAAAGTTATATGTGAAAGGAAGAACAATTTAAAGGATTTATTAAGTATGTGAGTATTAAGAGTCATTAATAATAAAAATACAGGCATTTCTTGTTTAGCAACCTACCTATTTAACAACCGTTTGGACTTGTGACCCGCTGTTGGATTTACAACCTTTTTTTTTTGTACAGTTCTGTGCATCTTGTTTGTAGAGCTTCAGTATCTTTTTTTGTGCAGTACATCTTCTTTATTCAGTACTGTAATTACATTGACTGTAGATTGTACTGTAGTTTTATGTTCTGTTGTACATTACAGTACTGCATGTAAGAGTTCTGAAATAAAAGCAAAGTCATCCAGTTGGAGTTTCCTTACCATTTCTTTGTCCTAAACATTGTAATGTACATATTATATACAGTTCCTTACTTACTGACTGTGGTGGTTAATTGTCAGCTTGAGTTGGGATGCCAGCTGGATTGAGTCAGCATGATCCTGGGCCTGGTAGATCCATTTTAAGGAGGATCATTGTCAGAAAGGTATTTGTTGGAAAGGTATAAAAAAGGATACTAGGAGGGAAGGATTTCAGCTGATCTTTCTTGGAGGATCATACATGCAACTGCATTTCTTTGGAGGAATTTTGGCAGTTTTTCTTCAAAAGAGCTTTGACTATTTTCCTTCTTTGGGGGAGCTTCAGTCCTTGTCTTCATCATGGATATAGTCTCCTGGCTTCCAGGGCAGACCTTTCAGCCTGTAGCCCTAGCCTTTGGGCCTTTCTGGTGCAGTTCAGTCTTGTGGATCCTTGGGCATCCTATATGGACTTGCATGGGACAGTGGCATGGGCTCCAGATTTTTGCTGGATCCTTTGGGTCTCCAGTGCACAGCCAGACGTTTTGCACTCTTTTGCATGTAGCTCTAGTAAGCATCGACTAATACAGTGACCATCAGTTCAATCAGTGACCTGGTTGTAGGAGTGTAATGTGTAATTCCTTATTAAATGAGAAATGTCAGTAGTTGATTACTTGATTATGATAAAATAGCCAACAACTCAGTACCTCAGCTATCCTAATAAAATATCTGTTAACATGCAGAATAAAAATAATTTCTGCCTTGTATTAAGCCAGTATTAATTGAGGCTTTAGTTTGGGAAATGTGTCAAAAACTTGTCATTGGAAACTTAATTTACTCTTACTATAACCATTTTTATGTACACTTGATTCTTTCTGTTAAATCTAGTGTGAAAATATTTGTATCTTTATAGTATGATGAGGAAATTATTACCTGAATGAAAGAATGACTGCTTGCTAAGGCACACATCCTTGTATGAGTCAAGTTATGAATGAGAAAGACTTTCAGTCTGTTTTTCAGAGGCACAGTATTAAGTAGCAAAGGTTGTAGTCATGGCTCCAGTCAGACTGGCTGACTTTGGTACTTCAGGTTTTCTCATGAGTCAAATCTTATCATGAAGATCGATTGGATCTTACATTTGAAAGTGCGCTATAGGTTATCACATTAGGGGGTAAACATGATTTTAGTCCTCTTTCTGCCAACTTTTTGACTCTAGCAGTCATACTTCATGAGCTTGTCGTTTATAGTTAAATAACATTTACATTATATTCAGTTACAATTTAGAATGTACTATTTTGTCCTTTTTCTAACCTCTGCTTACTGTGATTATTAAATAAGACTAGACCTCAACAATCCTCTCCTATTCTATTCAACTTAATAATTACTACTAATGTGGTAAAGATGAGTAGTATTGGCCTAGTTACACTGGTGGAGAAAGCTGAATCTCAGGCTGGTTGCACAGCGAATTGGTGCTAGAAGTGAGATTCCAGTTCAGGTTTCTGGTGCCAGTAATTCTTTTTCACAAGCAGGTGGCTTAAGTGAAGATACATTGCCATATACCCTCAGTTAAGCAAGCTTTTGATCCCATTGTTGTCCCTTGCTTTCTCAAAATGAATAGTTAATGTGTCATCAAAGTGCTATAGTATAGGGCTGGGGATATAGCTCAGTGGTGCAATGCCTGCCTGGCAAATGCAAAGTGCTGGGTTTGATTCCCAGTCACACATACAAAAAAAAATGCTGTGGTAGAACAATACATATATTTCATAGCATTAATCATAATTTGGAAATTTTAGCATAATTACCACCCTTACAAAATGTCTTGTTAGTATTTTGTAACATGCATAGTATATCTGGATCTCTTTTAGCACTGAGTAATATAATTTTTCCTTCAATTAAGATAAGCTAATTCTTTTTTAATAGGTATGTCTTATTTTTAAAACGTGGTATCATTTAATTTTTATAGAATTTTTAAACCTAAAGGTTGTTTTTTGTTTGCTATAGAAGGAAGTCAGTGTACTTACTAAATTTTTTTAATAAAAATATCCTAATTGATTTTGTAAATTTAGGAAAAGTGGTGAACATCCAAAGATTTTCTGTAATTTCTAAAAATTTGTTTTAGGTGGATGTCTTCTTAGTATCTGTTGTTCACATTAAAATTGTTTAGAAACCTCTAGAGTATGTTAAATAGGTAGGTCTTGTAAGAAGTAGGACAAACGTAATAAAAACATTCATTCCAGTTGAGAGTTCATTTGTGAGTGCTGTTGTTGGTTTCATCTTATAAACATGAGATGCCTGCTTGTCTGGGACTGGTGGCCTAGATAGTGACCTTGTTTAGAACCTGAGAACAGGATTGTTCTCTGATGCTAACTAAGCCTTTCTGATTTAAAAACCTCTGTCAGAGGAGTTTCCAAAGATGGCGGACTGGTAGGTAGCAGGAGAGAGATCCTCTCTGAGAGAGACAGCTTAAATGCCAGAATTTAACACCCTGGAGAGACCCAAACAGAGAGAGATGGACTCTGTCAACCCAGGAAGAAACTAAAGTTAAAAAAAACCACTGAAATATGAGGTCCCGGGGCTACCATTAGTGAAGCTAAGATCAGCAAGCATGGCGCCCTCCTCGAGCCGCCTGAATTCCTGCCCGAGAGCCACCTGACATACTGAACTATGCCGATGCGACTGGCTTGAGCGGCCAGAGCATGGAGCTGAACATCCCTGCGTGCGGCTCGCCCGGACCCGGCCCTGCACATGACCCACCCAGAGGTACCGTGAATTTGCGCCAAAGCCACGCTGAAGTCAGAGATCGGGGATCCCTACAGTTCTCGTGGACTGGCATCAACACGCGGTGAGTGATGGGAATAAGACCCTCCCACGGGAAAGGGGAAACCAACTGGAAGACATGTTGGATTTGGGCAGGACAGCCTTAACTCCATAAGGAAGTGGCTTCAGTTGGTTGCTCCCCTTGCCGAGCGGATTGGTGGAATCTGCTTGGATTGGGCTGAGCCCCTGGGCAGGACCCAGTGGGTTGCTACAAACTAATTCCCTGAGCACAGCCACACACTGATGCAGTGAAGGCCTGCAAAGGTTGACTGGCCTGGTGGAGAGGAGCCAGCGCACACTGTGCTTGCTTGAACTTCACTCTCTGATAGTGGCCGGCAGAGGGCAGAAGCCCCTAGCCTGCGTGCTCCAGAGGAGCCTTAACCAACAAGAAAAGGGGCTGGGAATTACACTGTACACTTGTATGGAAGGAACCAAAAACATGACAAGAGGGAGAAATAAGGAAAAGCTCCCAGCCCCCAGCCACCAACCCTGAGAACATTGATCCAGGAGAGGCAAATACAAAAGAGATTGAGGGCAGCAAACATGCAATATCAAACACAGCAGTAGCAGACATAAAGAGATATCTTCAGGACCTCGTAAGTGGGATCAAAATTGAAATAATAATTCAAATTAAACAAGAGATAAGTAGATTAATAAAAGAAAGCCTGGGCACCTCTCAAGAAGACACAGACAGAAGAATGGAGGAACAAAAAAGGAGAGAAACATTTAATGAAGAAAACAAGAAAAACCTAGAATTCATGAAGCAGATTCAAAGAGATTATCAGGAAACTAAAGACTCCATTGAAAACTGGCAAAACTGCTTGAAAGAAACCAAAGATAGATTTTCAAAAATTGAACACAGGCTTGCAAATGTGATCATGAAAGGGAAGCTCTCTTAAAAATAACAAGGGAGCAGGCAGTAACAATTGGAAGGCTAGAGGATGACAAGAGGATCTATAACTTAAGAATAAAGCATGTGAATGAAGAAGCAGGAGTCAAAACAGAGGAACTGCAAAGGCTATTCATAGAATCATTAAAGAAAATTTCCCAAGCATAGAAAAAGGAAGCGATATGCAGATGTATGAAGTATATAGAACTCCAGCCACCTACAACAAAACAGAGCTACACCTAGACACATAATCAAGATCCCAGAAATTCAGTATAAGAACAGAATATTAAAAGCCATCAGAGAAAAGAAACAGATCACCTATAAAGGAAAACCCATCAAAATCACGGCAGACTTCTCGACACAGACCATCAGGTCAAGTAGAGCTTGGAGTGAAGTAATTCAAGCCCTGAAGGAGAACAAACTCCAGCCCAGACAAACAAAGATCACTAGGAAACTTTCAATAGAAAAAAGGAACATGAGGCAAGATGCTTCCATGACAAAGAGGAACTTGGAGAATTTGTGACTACCAATCCAACCCTACAAAAAATGCTGAAGGACATTTTAGAGAGAGAGAAAAAGAATACGAGCATTTCAGGAACAGTGGCAGAGAGGCCTCAGTGAATGGGGCAGACAGTGGAGTGGAAGAGAAAAATAGACAACCAATGGCAGAAAAACAGAATAGCAGAAACAAGGCAGAGAAGATTGGCTGTAATCTCTAGTATAGATGGCCTTGAAATATTAACAGAGAAACACAGGCAGAGTAGATCAGGAGATAGGGTCCATTGAGATGCTCTGTGTAGGAAGGCAGTGGGACCCAAAACAAGCAGTGCACCCTATGGGAGTGAAAGGGGAGGAATTATCTAAAAAAGGGAGGCAGAGGATACAAATTAATTCCCTGAGACCGGCGCACACTGATGCAGTGAAGGCCTGCAAAGGTTGACTAGCCCGTAGGGGAGCAGCCAGCGCACACTGCCTGCGCCTGAACTTTAATCTCTGATAACCGACTGAAGAGGGCAAAAGCTCCTAGGCTGCGCCCTCTAGAGGAGCCTTAACCAACAAGAAAAGGGGTCTGGGAATTACACTGTACACTTGTATGGAAGGAACCAAAAACATGATGAAAGGGAGAAATGCGAAAAATCCCCCAGCCCCCAACCCTGAGAACCTTGATCCAGGAGAAGTAAATACAAAAGAGATTGAGGGCAGCAAAAATGCAACATCAAATACAGCGGTAGCAGACATAAAGAGATATATTCAGGACCTCATA
>PVJX010036933.1:0-17274 GCA_004027295.1 Dolichotis patagonum | reverse complement strand
ATCAAAGAAATACACAACATTATAGAACACATCAACACAGTATTGAATAGAGCAACACCATTAATCAGGACAAAGCAAAACGGCGATAAAAATATCTGCCTTCAGAGATAGTAGAAGGAAACTCCCCCGACTTGCTGTACCAAATATGGTCACCTCCTAAGAGATACCCAGATCCCTGGATCCCAATTGTTACGGGGGAGGGGGGTGTGTGGTATGTTTGATTCTAAGCCCGCGACCTGGTAGGCAGCAGGCTGCTTACAGGTTTGCTCGGCACCCTAAGTTCCAACATGGCGCGAATCTCAGGAGACGCTCTTGCTTCTGGTTTCCCTGCCCTGGGGTGGCCGCGCCTTGCCAGACCACAGTCACTCTCCAGGGCGGCAGCATCGCTGATGTTCTTAACTGTAGCTCTTTCTGGAACCTGCTGAGACTCTTAGGTGACACCAGGCGATGCTACTGACCAGAACCTATGTGTCCATCCTGGGTCTTCTCCCAGATTTCCTCCCTAGCACCCTGCCTGATGACATCCAATGGTTCTCTGGGTTGTGGCTCCAAATGATTACAATTCGTGCTTTCAAGACTTCATTGTGTGGTGCTTATCCTGCCCTGTTAACAGCCACATGAATCACTCATTACTTTTTTCTTTGGCTCCTTTGGGCAGCAGACCCTCAGGCTACTGCTCCAGAGGGCTGCACAGGACACTGCTGAGGAGGAGAGCATGGAGGTAGTGCTGCATCAGGAGCCCTGGACACATGGGGAGCAGAGGGGAGCAGTGGTAAAGAGCCTCCTCCAGCTTTGTCAAATGTGGCTTTGCAGTGTTTGCTGTCACACCACCCTTGATACTTATCTGCTCTTCTCTCTGCCTCGTGCCATGGAACTATCACGGTAATTTGTCAGTGACATTAAACAGGTTTATTTCAACCTGGTGTTTTTGGACTTTCTAGAGAAAGGATTCATCAGAAAAGAGAATACCTATATTCCTTTACACATACACACACACACAAACTTCTTATATTATCTCCTCTAAATCCTTTCTTACACTGCACATTTTACTTTGAGTATCACAGCTCTGAAAAGAATCCCTCCTAAACCACAACCCGTGCTTATAATTTTCCTACACATAATAGATACATATAAACAAAGGCTATCTTTTTCCCAGGCTATGTTCCCATGAGAATTATATTCTGTTCTTACTGGAGTCTTGTTGGAGGTCTATATCATTAGATCATCAGGCCTTTTGGAAAATACTGTCTTTAAGGACCATTTGTCTGCCTGCATATGAACAGTCCAGTGGTATAGAAAATGTTCTCTATAGACATTTGTCCCTGGTGTGACAACAAGCTGTCCTTGGACTCTGAAATTCAAAAGCATGGCCTGTACCCTTGAAAATTAGTCTTTATTAACTCTTACACAGACCAACATAAAATCTAGAAAAACATGAGACTGATGCCTGTTTGACATTGTTATCTCAGCACTGATTTCAAACTGAAAACTATTTGTGGAACCCATTTATTAATATTGCATAGATTTATTACACTTTGAAACACAGTGTGAGCCTCAAAATTTTGCACTAATTGTCATGGTCATGACTGTCCCTCAGTCAGTCCTTAATAGATAGGAAGACTTCCATTTTTATCCACCACTCACCTCCTGCTCATGAGGAATGATTACATCATTGGGTCTTTTACATAATGGTGTCCTTAAAAATAACCTTTCTGCCTACATATCAGTCCTAATGGGGAGCAAAATTAAAAACTGGCACTTCTGTAATCATGTTGATTATACTGGTAAAAAAACCAAAGGCTGAGACTGCCCCTCAGATTTTCCTTAGAGGAGAAATCTGATAAGTGAAATCTAAGTATTCAGAACACCATAAACATACAACTACATAAATGTTGTCATCCATAGTTGAAAATTTCCTCAACCAAATATAATGATTACTTTTATAACATGGCTCAGGACACAGAACTTTAGTTTCATTACTCCAGATCCAGTAGTATCACCAATCAACCGCCCAAATGATTTTATATACTACATTTACCCCATGATTACCATACACCACAGTAGTTTGGCTATAGGTGAGGGTTTCCTACACACCGGAGGAAACAAACGACAGTGCTTACCACATACACCCAAGCAGAGTGATTTACTGTGATGTCATCAGCTCAGCCTAAGATTATAATGAAAGTTGGGACTCACAGTTTCCTCAGTTAGGCAGCTTCAACGAAAGATATTTTTCATCATGAGAAGACCTGTGGAGAAGCCCCAAGATGGAAAGAGGAGGAAGATTCATCTTTAAATTTGTTCAACATTTTCAAAAATGTTTTCAAAATATTTTAGTACTTTCATAAGAAAGATTTATTGACAACTATACAATCAGTTATTAGAAATGTTGTTATTAAATTTAAAGAAAAAGGTAATATATGCTCGGTGTCATGAGAAGTGATGTGAACATTTACTATATTATTTTATGGCCTAACTACACAGTTTACAAATTTGACCACCAAGAATTCTGTCCTCAATTGTGGTAAATCCAATATCCACCTATGGTTGACCCAATACCTTAACTTCTCCAAATCTACAACAAAGGCCCCAACGCTGGGCCACAGACTGGTCCAAGTCCATGGCCTGTTAGAAACTGAGCCACATTGCAGGAGGTAATTAGGGAATGAGCACAGCAACATCAACCTGTACTTACAGCTGCTCTTCATCACTGGTTACTGCCTGAGCCCTACCTCCTATCAGATCAGCATTCGATTCTTAGGGACCGAGGTTGCATGCTTCTTCTGCAAACCTGGTGCCTGATGATCCCTGAGGTGGAGCTGAGGTGGTGGTGCTAGTGCTGGGGAGTGTAATTATTATCTATCACAAACATACACTGGTAAAACTAACAGAAATTGAAAACTTTTTTTAAAGATTTCTTAAAGTAAACCCCGAAGTCCACAGAAAAGTTGTCTCCCATGAAACTACTCTTGACACCAAAAGATTGAGGGATATCAATCTACTTCTTCCTTTAATCATGTCATCCACTCTATTCTAATCATCCAGTCCTGCGTCTTTTCATCAATACATTGGTATGACCATGAAAGTCACAGATTCAAGGTTATCTTGACTGAACTTTCATCTGTACAATCACACTTCCTACAATTTCAACTGAAGTGATTTTCCCACTCCATCCACAGGGAGTCCAATCTATTGATCCATCATGTCTCACTGACCTTCAGTTCCATCCTTGCCACATTTATAGTCCACAAACTCTTGCTATAATCACTACCTTGCACTTATTTTCCGCCTCTGTGTCACATTTACAATACCAATTTGTCATCCAAGTCAAATCAAACGAATCCACCTCTGATTTGCCCCCTGCCTATTTTTATGGCTCAGTGCACCTAGAGTGTTTCCCAATTTCTGTTCATCCTATGAACAGACTTGCATATTTCTTAACACAGACTAATCAAGCATAGAAATAAAAATTCACTGTTGAAACCTAAAATCTTAACTAATAAAACATTTGAAGACAAAAATCAAACAACTTTTGCTTCTAGAGAATAGAGTTTAAGCAGACATTTGCCTTCTATTTCATATATTTCTGTGCCATCTAAAAATAAATTGTAAATAAGCACACACTACTGCTTTGGCAAAAAAAAGAAAAGAGGAGCCAGACCATAAAGGGCCTTGCATGACAACTAAGGCATATGTGCTCTGTTCTTAGAAGATTTCCCAGCACAGCTCACATTGCCTGGTATCAAAGGTCAGCAAAAAGCCCCAAAATAGCAGTCACTCAGAGAAAAAAATGACAAGAAGAGGTGGGGATGGGCAGAGCCTGAGGGATAGGAGCAGCATCAACCAAATGTTGAGAAACATTTCATGAGGAAGATGACTTAATGGACTGCACACTCTCATTGGCTAGCAGCTCCCTGCACAGGAAACCACAGGGCTGTCCAGCATCTTGATAAGGCTCATATACGTGACATACTTCCTTACAGCTCCTGAAAGCAATTCTCCATGACAGAGGCACACGTCCTTTACCACTTTCAATCCCAGTAGTTGCTTCCTTCAACACAGCCTGGCTTTCCATATCCAGCAAGAAGAGTAAAGAAAAGGTAAGATTTTATCCAAAACTTATCTTCAACACTACTGTCATCTTTCTACTCAGTCCATATATACAGAAACCCACTCTGGGGTGAAGTGCTGTGCTCAGAAAGTCTTAGGAGCTATGAAATAAAACAACAACCCGAAGATGTTGTTTGTGACTTTGGGGCTGGCAAACTTAACAATGCGGCATTTGGAGCTGATAACCAAGATTGATAATCAGGATTTATCCTTTTTTTAACATGTTTGCAGTACATAAAGGTTACATTCATCATGAGTAGCAGGTACACATACCTAACACATATTAATTATTTTTCATTTCCTTTCCTTCCTCTCCCACCCACCTTAATCAATTTCTTGGTCAGCTTCCCTATTGCAAAAGATCTACCATTCTGTTTCTTGTTATCTATTTTATTTTGCCTTTTATTTATACCTTTTATTTCTTCTATGAAACAGACCATAAAACATTTAAGTTTATATGTATGACTTATTTCACTTAGCATTATGGACTCTGCAGTTTTTTTTTTATACTGAGGATTGAACACACAACCTTCTGCTTGCCATATAGGCACTTACACCACTGAGCTAAATCTCCAGCCCTAAGCATTATGGTCTCAAGATGCATCGATTTTCTGACAAATGACTCAAGTGTATCTTCTTCATGGCAGAGTAGTGCTCCATTGTATATAAAAACCACATTTTTTATCCATTCATCTGATGATAGACATACAGGCCACATTCAAAATTTAGCTACTATTAGTACAGCTGCTGTAAACATATGTATGTACGTAACACTCTAGCAGGTCTCTAATTCTTTCAGAAAGATAGCTAAAAGTGAAAGAGCTGGGTTGAATGGAATTTCTAGTTTTAGTTTTTTGAAGAGTTTCTATACTGACTTCAATAGTGATTATGCAAATTTACATTCACATCAACAGTGTAAAGGGTTCCTTTTTCTCCACTGCTTTATCAGGTTTGTTATTATTTGATTACTTTAAGATAATCATTCTCACTGGAATGCGACAGAAGCTCAGAGTTGTTTAATTTGCTTTTTTCTAATTGCCTGAGATGTTGAACGTTTGTATAACAATTCACCATTTGTACTTCTTATGAGAAATATCTATGCATTTCACTTCTTTTTTATTGGATCTCTTATTTTGAGCAGTCTAATATTTTTCGAGTTCTTTAATCCACATATTAATCCATTGTACTAGGAACAGATGCAAATATTTTCTCATTCCACAGGTAATCTTTTCATTTAGTTGGTTCTTTCCTTTCCTTTGTAGAAACACTTTTATGATTATAAATTTTATTTTAATTTTAAAATAAAAGGTAATAAAAACAATGATACAGAATTTCAAAATAAAATAATAGGAGATTCATAATGGTTAACATTGTATATAGTTATCTTCCAAATAGTTGCTCAGATTACAAGATATAGTGATGAAATAAGGATCAAACAATAAAAGCAAAAACCATTCTATTTGATGAGCTAACAGAGATTAGTAGTATAATTATCTATCATATATAAAGAGTCTTTTCCATTCTTTGTTTTCTCCTTTCCCTGTCCCAGTTGTTCTTTCTTTTTGAGCAGTTTTTCTCCTTTCATTTTCATAATATCTATTGTACATTTTAGATCTTAGTTACTCGTTCAGTTTTTTACACTACAGAACCAATACGATGTTTAAACACATGAGTCTGATTTATTTCATTTATGAGTATGATCTCAAGTTACATCCATCTACTTATAAAAGCCTCATTCTTTACCATTCTTTACAGCTGAGTACTGCATTGTATAAAAATACAGCATCTTTTTATAGATGCTACAATTGATGGGCATTGTTGTTTCCAAGATTTAGCTATTACAAATTGTGCTGCTATAAACAAAAGTTCACATATATTGCTATGGTATGATATTTTCAGTTCATCTGGGAAAAGACTCAGAAGGGGAATAGCTGGATTGAATGGGAACTCCAATCTTAGTTTTTTGAGGAATTTCCACACTGATTTCCACAGTGGTTGTACCAGTATACACTCCTACCAATAGTAGAAAACTGTTCCTTTTTCCATACAGCCCTAGAAACACTTGTTATTTTTTGATTTCTTCATGATAGCCATTCTTTCTGAAGTAAGATGAAATCTCAGTGCCATTTTATTTTGCATTTCTTGAAAAATCAGTGATGTTGAACATTTTTTCATATGAGTATTTTCCATTTGTATTTCTGCATCTGAGAAATGCATCTTCATTTCAGATGCCATTTTTTGGATTGGGTGTTTGAATTTAGGGGATGGTCTGATTTTTTTTCAATTCTTTATATGTTCTAGATATAACTTTGCCTGAGGGACAGTTAGCTTTGTAGAACCTTTTTAATTTGCGATGATCCCATTTGTTGATTCTTGGTGCTATTTCTTTTGCAACTGAGGCTCTGAATTCCTTTGTCATGCCTACGACTGCAGGAGTTTTACCCATTTTTATCCTCAGCAGATGAAGTATTACTGTTTTAGCATGTAGATCATTGGTCCATTTTGATTTTAATTGAGTATATGGGGAAAGATATAGGTCTGCATTCAAACTTCTGTATGTGGATAACCAGGTTTCCTGGCACTATTTGTTAAACAGTCATTCCTACACTGCATGTTCTTGTCAAAGACTGGGTAACTGAATGGGCCTGCAGTTTTTTCCTGAATCCACTGTTCTATATCATTGATCTGCAGGTGTGTCTTGGTGCCAGTATGATGTTGCTTTTATCACTGAAGTTTTGTAGTATAATTAGAAGTTTGGGATTGTGGTGACTCCTGCTTTGCTTTTGTTACCCAGAGTTGCTTTTGCTATTCTGAGTCTCTTCAGATGAATTATGAAAGTTAGGATTGTTTTCTCTAGTTCTGAGAGGAATGCAATTGATGGTTTGGTTGGCATTGCATTAACTCTGTACCACACTGACAATATTGGTTCTGTCTAGCCAGGAATAGAGAACCTCATTCCATTTTCAGATTTTCTTGTTGATCTCCCTCATCAGAGAACTGTAGTTTTCATTGTAGAAATTTTTCTCTTTCTTGGTTAGATTAATTCCTATGTATCCAGCATTTCTTGATACTATTCTGAATAAGTATTGTTTTCTTAATTTCTTCCTCCATAGGCCCATTATTGGTGCTCGGGGACACTATTGATTTTTGTGTATCTATTTGGTGTTCTGCTACATTGCTAAAATTGATTATGAATTCTGAGTCTTATGATGGAATTTTTTGGGTCTTCTATGTAACAGATCATGTTGTTTGTAAATAAGGATTATTTGACTTATTTTCCTACATGTATCCCTTTTCTTTCTTCCTCTTATCTGGTGGTTCTAGACATTTCAAGTACTATGCTGTACAGCAGTGCTGGTAATGAACATCCTTGTCTTGTTCCCAGCTATATACAGAAAGCTTTATATTTTTCCCCATTTAATATGATGTTGGCAGTAGATTTGTCATAAGTGGCTTTAATCAGGTTGAGATAAGGTCCTAATACGCTATTCTTCAGGATTTTTAAAGTGATTCATATGTGATTCTCTTTTTTGGTTGTGTCCTTATATCATTTCTAAATCAAGATAAAGCTGGCTTCCAGGAATTACTTTGGGAATACAGTTTGCCTTTCAATATCATTAAAGAGTTTGAGAAGTATTGGCATTATTTTTTTCTTTTTGAGACAGGGTCTTGTTATGCAGTTCCAGCTGGCCTTGAACTCACTTTGTATCCCAGGCTGGTCTCAGACTTGCAAAGATCCTCCTGCCTCAACCTCCCAAGTGCCGGGATTATAGACATGTGCCACCACGACCAGTGAAATATTGGCATTAGATCTTCCCTGAAGTTCTTGTAAATTCACTGGTGAATCCATCAGGTCCTGGGATTTTCATAATTAGTAGTTGATTTTATACTACTTCAATTTTCTTACCTGATACTGGATTATTGAAGGATTTTATATCTTCTTAGTTCACTTTTCATAATTCATATTTCTATAGAAATCTATCCATATCTTCTCAATTCTATAATTTGCTGCAATACAGATTTTCAAAGTCATTGCTGATAATGTGAGTTTCAGCAGTCTCTGTTGTGATTTCACCTTTTTCACTTCTTATTGTAGTAATGTGGGCCTTTTCCTTCCCTTTTTTATTAAGATTTGCTAAGGGTTTGTCTATTTTGTTTAAACTTTCATAGAACCTGTTCTCTGATTTATTGATTCATTGTAATCTCTTGTCTAAATTTCATTGATATCTGTCCTGATCTTTATCACTTCCTTCTTTGTACTAGAGTTGAATTTGGATTGCTTTCTTATTCTAAGACCTTGAGATTCATCATCAGGTTATTATTGTGTCTTTCTCTATTTTTTCAATGTGAGTATTTGCACTATAAACTTTTCTCCTTGGACTGCTTTAATTATGGTCCATATATTCTGGTATGTTGTACTGCCATTATCCTTTGATTCAAAGAATTGCTTCATTTCTTCTGTGCTTTGTTGATTATTCAAAGTGCATGGCTTAATTGCCATGTATTTCCATAATTTCCATGATTTCTTTTGCCATTGATTTCCGGTTTCATTGTACCAAGATCTGATAATGCTGATGCTATAATATTGAGGGTTTTTTCCATTTACTTAAACATGCTTTTTTAAAATTTTATTTAAAGAGAAAAAACAAAGAAAACAACCAAACAAAACAGAAAAAGGGTAGCAACAATACAGAATTCCAAAGGCAAAAAATAAAACAACAACAACAAAACAAAAACAAAAACACTAAGAAATCCGCCACTTGATAAGTTACATATTGTCATCCTTGGAAATAGTTGTTCAAGTTACAAAATTGAGGCATACAAAGTAGACATTCAAACAGTGAGACTGTTAACAGTTCTGCTCAACAATCTAACAAAAGCAGTAATGTGGTCATCTATCTTACACTCTTAAACATACATGCAGTTATATTCTTTAGAGCACTTTCTTTTCCCCTCTCTTTCATATATATATATATATATATATATATATATATATATATATATATAAAATTTTATTTTAAGGGGGTAAAATTAAACACAACAAAACAGAACAGAACGGGACATAAGAAAGCATAAATTTCAAAGCTAGACAACCCAAGATCTTTACTATCTGTCATATTGTCTCACGTTCTCTTCCAAATGGTTGTCCATATCTTTGCATATGGGGAGCTCATACTAAATAAGATAGCAATATTTTCACAAGATGTGTAGTTTACTGGCTCCCACTTGCTAAGGGAGGGAGGGACACGGGACAGGGGACAGGATGACATGAGATGTTCGATTCTCAGCTCCCGCCTCACATCCACCCCCCAGAGAGGGGAGGAGCTCCTTGTTCTCCCAGCACCCCGAGTCAACCACAGAGTGCAGGTCTCGACGTGCCAGGGTCTCTCTCCTTGAGGCCACCGAAAGTCTGCCACACTCTCAGCCCCCCCCCCCAGAGAGTGAAGGAGCTCCGTGTTCTCCCGGCACCCTGAGTCAACCACACAGTGCAGGTACTGAGGAGCCAGGGTCTCTCTCCTTTGGGCTGCCGAAAGCCTGCCACACTCTCAGCTGCCCCCCAGAGAGGGGTGGTGCTCCTTGTTCTCCCCGCACCCCGAGTCAACTGCATGGTGCAGGTCCCAGTGCACCAGGGTCTCTCTCCTTCAGGCTGCTGAAAGTCTGCCACACTCACAGCTGCCCCCAGAGAGGGAAGGAGCTCCTTGTTCTCCCGGCACCCCGAATCAACTGCATGGTGCAGGCCCCGATGCACCAGGGTCTCTCTCCTTCAGGCTGCTGAAAATCTGCCACTTTCAGCTGCCCCCAAGAGAGAGGAGGAGCTCCGTGTTCTCCCAGTACCCAGAGTCAACCACACGGTGCAGGTCCCAATGCACCAGGTTCCCTCCCCTGCAGGGCCCCCAAAGTCCACCATACTCACCTGCTATTTCTTTCTGATGAATTGACCATTCCACTTCCAAAGTTCTGAAATGGCCAACAGACCACAGAAAGAATTCTCTTTAGGCTCCTGTTTGAAACCAGCAGCTACAGCAATCTGCTGGCCTTGCTTCAGGGCCAATTACTTAAACATGCTTTATAGGGTAGCATGTGGTATATTTTGGAGGAGGTTGCTGCAAGAATGCACTTCTGATCCCAAGAAAATACAGAATCTCTGACAACCCACTTGGGACCCCTCTGTCTCTCAGACAGAAGCTTTCTTTCTCTCAATAAATATTTCTGCTCTTAAGAAAAGAATGTACAGCTGTTATTGTTGTGTAGAACACTCTATGATATATATATATTAAACCCGTTTGTTTGAAGGTTTGGTTCAACTCTGGCATTTTTTGTTGATTTTTTTGTCTACTTGATCTATATTTTTTGTATATGATATTGATGGACACATTTTTATCCAATCTTTTACATCCAGTAGTGTTTGGATTAACAAGTTGAGTGTGCCAATTTTCAGAGCATACAGATTTGGTTTGTAGATTTTATCCTTTCCTACTGAATTGCTCCTTTAACCAATATAAAGTAAGCTTTTTGCCTCTCTTGATCAGTTTTTACTTTACATACACCTTGAAAACAGGATAGCCCCTCCAACTTAATTTCAGCTTCCTGTTTCAGGGAATCTCATTGTCCATCATCTCATTTTCAGCCCATTAGTTTCTTTTTGGGTTAAATATACATCTTGCATGCAGCATACTGTTGGGTTTTCTTTCTTGATTTATTTTGTCAAACTGTATCTTCTGATTGGAGAATCAAGAGTATTCATGTTAAGAATTATCACTAAAAGGTATTAATTTATTCTTCTTATTTTGTTATTTCTTGTTGATTCCTTCCCCCCTACTTCGGTTTAACTGTAATAACTGCCTACCGTGGTTAGTCCATTAAACTTTTGAGCATTTTTGGCTTCATTTCCTCTTTCTGGGGTACATCCCTCTGAACTTTTGCAGTGCTGGCTTCATGATCATGAATTTCTTAAAATGCTCTTTGACATGGAGACTGCCTATTTCTCAATCAATTTTTAAAAAGAAGTTTTGTGCAATATCAATGTCAGTTGAAATTTATTTTCTTTTAAGGCTTACAACACATCGCTCCAAGCATTTGTAGTTTTTAAGGTCTGTGTTGAAAAGTCTGCTGGGTTTTCTTCTATAAGTGACTCTGCTTTTCTCTAACAGCTGTTGAGATTCAGTCCCTGTGTTGAACCTCTGACATTTTGCCTATGGTGTCTTGTGGAGAAATTCTTTTCTGACTGTGGCTATTTGGGGTTCTATATGCTTCCTTTATTTCTATCTTAAATTCCTTCCTCGTATTTGAAAAGTTTTCTACTATATTTCTGTAAATAATATGCCATTTGTGCCGTCTTCTGATTTTTCACTAATTCCAATTAATCTTGGATTAGTCTCCTTTGCATCATCCAGCAGCTGGTGGTTCTGTTTTCCATGTCCTCCTCTTGTTTTTAAGGTAACTCAGAGGACTTAGTCACCCATATCAGCCTTGGCATTAGGTTTGACACTCTCTCCTCACACTAGTCATTTCAGTGCCTCATATTTTCACTTAAATTTTTACTCTCCTGGATTTCTTTTTGGTACCTTTGTATGAACTCTACTTCTTTGCTAAACTAATCATTCATGTTTTGTTTTGTTGTATTACCCCAGCTAGCTTTTCACTTGTATGTTTGGTAACTTGACTGGTCATTTTCTTTATTAGGTCAATTATCTGTTTAGAACCTTATTTATGTGGTTTTTTCTCTCTCCTTTTAGCATTTCACATAATTCAGCTAATTGGCTATTTATTTACTCCTCATTGATACCCCATGCATCAGTTCTAGGGAAGTTAGAAGATTTTAGTGTCACTTTCATACTTTCTCTTCTCAGTTTTCTCTTTGTATTTTGCTTTTCTTTGTTGTGCTAAAGCTTTGGGTCCATTACAATGGAAACATTTTGTTGCTAGCTATGGCAACCTCTCCAGTGTTCCCTTTTCAATAATGCACTCTGTGTGTGCCCAACAATAGGATTTCACCCCTGACCCATGATCCAACCACCTCTTTAAATTAAAGAAAGGAGTGCACAGTAGAAATAACTCATTAACCACTTCTCTGGAAATGAGATGCAGTATTGTTGATGACACAAAAATAAACCGGAATTTTCATGCAATGAAAACCAATTGATGGCCCCACTGTGCCACCTGACAGAAGCAACAAAATTATTCACAATAATAGAATCAAAGTCAAACTGAATTTCAACATACCATAAGAACCAATGAAAGCTACCACAGTATCACCCTTAGCCACAGAAAACAGCTCTATATTTATAAACATGAAAACACACCAGATATTGACATACAGTAAATATCTACTAAATGCAACTGAATCAGCAATGACAATTTTAAAAACTTAATAATAGTAGCATAAAATTAACTAAATACTTAAAGAATAATAAAGTTTAAACACAGATTAATCAAGATAGTAATACTGGTAAAGGTGGAAGGGTGGAGAAAAGGAAAATAAGTGAAGCAAAATTTGAAACATAAGGAAAAGGAAGATGAAAAGGAGAAAAGTAAGATAAAGGATATTGGGTCGGGGATTTAGCTCAGTGGCTTAAGTGCCTGCCTGGCAAGTACGACATCATGAGTTCGATCCCCAGTACCAAAAAAAAAAAAAAAAAGATAAAGGATATTATTAAGGAGTGAGCAAAAATTAATAGATTAAAGTAACAAAGCAGAGCAAATAAGACCAAGAAGAAAAAGAAAAAACAGCACAAACTAAAGGAAAAAAAGAAAATGAAAAACCCAAACTGCAAAAGCAAATGATGAAAGAAATGCATCAAAAAGAAAACCCTCCATGTTTCTGAGGGAGTGGTTTCTCCCCAGAGTGTGCAGTAGTGGCATCCACCAGACACAAGGGAGAGATAGTGGCTCACTGCTAAATCCATTTTTTCTGCACTTGCATTCATGTGTGTGAATGCTGAATCATGCCTCATCTTTTTCATTGCGCATGATCAGTCAATCATGTCCACCCTAAAGTTATTCATGTATTTACTCCAGATTCTTCAAATTTCCATGTCCTTGTGTGTGCTAAAGTCATAGCATTCTCTGCATAGCTTAATGGCCTGTGGTTTGAGCCCCAACCACCCCTCCTCCCACTCTAGAGGCCCCTCTGTCCATATTCCCCAAGCTGTGGCAACCACACAAACTGGGACGTATCCTTGCTCACATTGGTAGATGGGGAGACCAAATCAGATCACTGAGTTTTGTGCTGGATATAAGCAAGGCTGTGTGTTCAGTCAAACCACTGGACTTCATGTAAGCTCTTTGAGACCCAGCTGCCTCTGAAAGCCACTCTGTGCTGGCCTGGCTTCTCAGCTAAGAATGTGGGACCTCTCTTTCTTTCCTGCCCTGAACCTCACCTTCACTCTCACTTTTCTGTGATGTTCCCTTCTAGCCATTTTCCACCTGGCACAAAAAACCTGTATGTTAACTGTTCTGTATTAGAGTCTTAAACAATTAACTACTTCCCAAAATGGCTCCCGATTTAACACTCTCAAATATGTTAGTCTTGCACTGGATTTCTTCTCCAACACTAGCCACCATATGGAAGGATTCATTTTCAGAGTAAAACACCATACTATTTTTGCAGTTTACAGTAGCTGTGGACTTTTGTTGAGCTTAGTACTAATGACCTGTCTGTCATTTCCCCCTGAGACTTCCAACCCTCTCTGGGCTTATCTTGTGTTAGCAGACACTGGTCCTCCTCTCTGGAAGCCAGAAGTCAGCATTCCAGACTGCTTTGTTCTTTTTGCTGTACTATGCTCCACTTCTCCAGCTTGTCTGTAATTTCTTGCTTCCTTCTAATTCCCAGAGATCTTCATTTTTCTTCATCCATTTGTTGTTTTCAAGAATATCAATTTCACCACTTTGAAAGGTATATTTTACTGTCAGTCTCTATTCCACCATTTTAATCCTCCTCCATGACCCACTTCACCTTAAATCTCCTGCAAACTAGGCCAAATAATGGACTCAAGCTCTAGTGCCTTCTGACCAAGGAATACAGCATCTCAGATATTAGGCACTGTCTGCACATCCAGTAACTTAGCACAGTAGCACATCTTAGCCATTGGTCTTGGCAAGTAGTAGAACTCTGTCAGTCATTCAATACAAAATCAGAGCAAATAGCATCTAGAGAAACAGAAAGTACGCTATGCCTTTGCAGCATCATTTTCAGCTGATTCACTTGTGACAATAGGTTAAACTACATAGCGAGGGTCTATCCCTGCCAAAGAACAGTAAAAGTCAAAAACTGAGGGGAGTGACTGTCTCCACAGTTGTACAAACACCAAAAAAGAACACAAGGCTTACAAAGACTCTGGAAATTCAGACACCTCCAAAAGAAACTAGCAAATCTCCAACAATGGGCCCTAAACAAAAAGAAATACATGAAATGATAGAAAAATAATTCTTGATTCTGGGAAGATGGCAGAACAATAAGCAGCAAAGTAAGAAGCCTCTCTGAGAGAAACAGCCCAGATGCTGGAATATAGCATTCTGGAGAAGACCAGATGGAAAAAAATGGATCCTCTTGACCCAGGAAGAAACTAAAGTGAAAAAAAAAAAAAAAAAGAAAGAAAAGAAAAACTTAAACAGAAAGCAATAGCCAGATGTGCTTTCACGGGAGTTTGTCCCACTGCATGCACAGTGCCATTGAAATCCAGAGATGCACAGTCACAGTGAAGTTGGGGGTTGGCAAGCCCAAAGGCCTCAGCAGGAAGTTGCAGTCATGAAAGGGAGCAGCGGCCCCGAGAACTGCACTGGCTCGCAGTGAGTGTGGAGGACTCAGTCCTCCTGCAGGAGTGGGCAATTGGCCAGGCAACATTTTGGAGTTTGGGAGGATAAGCCCAGAATGAGAACTGCAGCCAGATTCATTGAGCCACTCCCAGTGCAGAGCAGACTGGTAAAAGTTGCTTGGACTGTGTCCCGTCCCTCTGCACAATCCAATTGCCAAGGTGGAGGTTTCCCTAAAGCTATCCCTAACCAGCCCTACCCAAGCAGCACACACTAACATCATGAAGATTCCCACTGGTTAACCAGCTCAGAAGGGAGGGGCCAGCCTGCCCCGCCCCTCCTTATACTCCAGTAGTCACCAGCAGATTAGGGGAAGCAGCAATCCCTAGCCAGCATGCTTCAGAGTAATTATAACCAATACAGGAAGTTCCAGGGACCCTACTACCCACTTGTCTGGAAGAAACCAGGAACATGACAAGAGGAAGAAACAAAAGATGGTCTCCAGCTTTCAACCCAAGTAGTACTGGTCCAGGAGAGGTAAACATAGAAGAAATCGGGAGTTGCACACCTGCAGTCTCTGAAGCAACAGCATCTAACATAAAGAAACAACTTCATGAAATTATAAAAGAACTTAAAACAGATATATTAATAAAAGTAATGGAAGATACAAGAAAAATAAAAGAAATGCTAAGCACCTCTCAAGAAGACACAGATGGAAGAATAGAGGAGCATAGAAAAAGGAGGGAAATCTTCAATGAAGAATATAAAAAAAAAATTAGAAAACATGAAACACATTCAAAAAGATTACCAGGAAATTAAAGACTCCATTGAAATCTGGCAAAACTGCTTGAAAGAAACTAAAGATAGACTAGCAAACCCTTGAAGACAGTTTGCAACTTGTGGTTGCAAAAGGAAAGATCTCTTAAAAATATCAAAGAACCAGGAAATAACAATACAAAGGCCAAAAGATGACAAAAGGTTCTATAACTTAAGAATAAAAAATGTGAGTGAAGAAACAGGGATAAACACAAATGAAACACAAAGGCTATTCACAGAAATAATAAAAGAAAACTTCCCAAGCATAGGAAAAGGAAATGATATTCAGATATATGAGGCATACAGAACTCCAGCCAGCTAATAATCAGATCCTAGAAATTCAACACGAGAACAAAATATTAAAAGCTGTCAGAGAAAAGAAACAGGTCACCAATAAAGGAAAACCCATCAGAATTATGACAGACTTCACGACACAAACCATTAAATCAAGAAGAGCTTGAAGTATTCCAAGCCCTGAAAGAAAATAACCTCCAACCCAGATTGATGTACCCTGCAAAACTATACTCAAAATTAATGGAGAATCAAGATGCTTCCATGACAAAGAGGAACTGGGGGAGTTCATGACTACCAAGCCAACCCTACAGAGAATACGGAAGGACATTCTAGAGAGAGAAAACAGGAACAGCAGCAGAAGGGGTTCACGGAACAGTGGAATGAAGTGGAAAACAAGTCAAACAACAGTAGAAAAATAGCATGGTAGAGATGAGGCCGAGAAGGTTGGCCATAATCACTAACATAGGTGGTCTCAATACACTAATAAAAAAAAACACACGCAGAGTGGATCAGGACATAGGATACATCAAGATGCTCTATATAAGAAATATAATTAACCTGAAAGAGAGTTTATGGACTAAAAGTCAAAGATGAGAAAATAATGCTCTGACAGGGAACCAGAAAAAAGTGGAGGTAGCTCACCCATCAGCTGCAGATTGGTTGGAAAGACATAACACTTTTATGCAGTGGGGAACTACTCAGCTATAAGAAAGGAAAACCTTGAGGCTCTTGTAGGTAAATGGATACAACTTGAGATCATGCTCAAAGGCTAAAAAGGTTCAGAATCACTTAGGTAAATAGCAAGTTGCCTCCCTAATCTAAAAACTAAAGAAGTTAGTGGGATACAAAATGTACAATGCACCCTGTGAAAGTGAAAGGGGAGGAATTGCTAAAAGGGGAAGGCAGTGGACATTGTTAATCTTGTATCATGTTATGAAACCCATATTGTTTTCATCACTATGTTTAGTTTGGTTATATTCTGTTCCAGTTTGTCTACTTGTACTAGATTTGATGGCATGGACAGCTATTGCAAAGATAACAGGATATACTATGGTAAACATTTTTGATTTCCTATTCACTTAATTTGAAGCCTTGTATTGCTTTCACTGTCTTGCTTTGACTGATTTTATTTTTTTTTTAATTTAGAAGAGAATAAAACAAAAGGGGGCAGTACAGAGCAGATCAGAAGAGGACAACATAGGCAACACAGTACTTTACATTAAGTCAACTGGACATCAACAGTATCTAAAACCATATCTCTTACTCTGCTATAGTTGAGCATAGTTTCAATTACAATAATAT
>PVJX010036932.1:0-17270 GCA_004027295.1 Dolichotis patagonum | reverse complement strand
ATGTGACAAAAAATTGCCCCTCTAGCTATCCTTTTTCAATCATTTTCCCTAATTAACCAACCCTTAATTCTTACACCCACTATTACATCCATCTTATTAGGCTGATGATGGGGATTAAACCAGACACAATTATGAAAAATCATAGCATATTCATCAATTGCCCATGTAGGTTGAACAGCAGCTATTTTAATTTCAACCCATCAACTACATTACTGAACTTCACTATCTATTCCCTTCTTATAGCTTCCATATTTTCCATATTCCTTATGTATAATAACACAACCACGTCTGCTCTAAGTCATACCTGAAATATCTCACCACTTATAACCACTACCATAATAATTACCCAATTATCCTTGGGCGGTTTACTCCCCTTAACCAGGTTTACTCCCAAATGATTAATTATCCAAAAGATAGTAAAAAATAATAGCATTATTATACCTACACTAATAGCTATCATAGCTCTGCTCAACCTTTACTTCTACATAGGATTAGTTTACTCCACATCCCTAACCCTATTTCCCTTAAAAAGTGGCATAAAAACCAAATGACACTTCCAAACCACAAAGAAAACCTTACTTTAGCCTACCATAGCCACTCTCTCCATTCTTCTCCTACCACTCACACCAATATTCAACATCTTACACTAGAGGATTGAGTTAAGCAGACCAAGAGCCTTCAAAGCTCTAAGTAAATATTAGACACTATTTATCCCCTGTATAAAGACTGCAAGCTTTCATCTTACATCACTGAATGCAAATCAGATGCTTTAATTAAGCTAAGCCCTCACTAGATTGGTGGGCCCCAACCCCAGGAAACTTTAGTTAACAGCTAATAACCCTAATCAACTGCCTTCAATCTACTTCTCCCGCCCTAAAAAAAAGGGGGGGGGACTGGAGAAGCCCCGGCAGGATTGAAGCTGCTCTTTTGAATTTGCAATTCAATATGAATAATCACCTTGGGGCTAGTGGTAAAAAGAGGCTTAAACCTCTTTGTTTAGATGTACAGTCAATACCTACTCGGCCATTTTACCTACTTACTTAATTACTTGCTGACTATTCTCCCATATCATAAAGATATGGGTACTTTATACCTTTTATTTGGCCCCTGAGCTGGGATAGTAGGAACTGCCCTCAGCCTGCTAATTTGAACAGCACTAGGCCAACCAGGAACATTACTAGAAGATGATCAGATCTATAACATAATTATTACTGCCCATACCTTTGTAATAATCTTCTTTATAGTTATACCCATTATAATTGGAGGATTCAGAAACTGGCTAGTACCACTAATAATTGGTGCCCCAGACATAGCCTTCCCTCGAATAAAGAACCTAAATTTTTGAGTTTTCCCTCCATCATTCTTCTACTTTCATCATCAGTGGTTGAGCTGTGGCAGGAACGGGATGAACGGTATATCCCCTTCTAGCAGGCAACCTAGCACATGCGGGACCCTCAGTAGATTTAACCATTTTTTCACTTCACTTAGCAGAAGTGTCCTCAATCTTAGGGGCAATTAATTTTATTACAACAATTATTAATATAAAACCCCCTGCAATAACACAATATCAAACTCCACTGTTCGTCTAATCTGTTTTAATTACCACAGTCCTTCTACTCTTGTCCCTACCTGTACTTGCTGCAGGCATTACAATGCTACTTACAGACTGAAATTTAAATACAACCTTTTTGATCCTGCCAGAGGAGGAGCAGCAACATTTCTTAGGGCTTTCTGGTATACCTCGTCAATACTCTGATTACCCAGACGAATATAAACTATGAAACACTGTTTTATCAATAGGCTCCTTCATCTCCCTAACAGCTGTTATAGTAATAATTTTCATAGTCTGAGAAGCATTTGCTTCAAAACAAGAAGTCATAGACACTGAATTAACCCCAGTAAATCTAGAATGACTTCATGGCTGGCCCCCACCATACCACACATTAGACACTCCAATTAGGTAAAAAGTCTGTCTGAATTCAGTATAATTTCATCATGATCATTACTTGCTTACTTTAATTACATTTGTGAAGACAAGCGAAGTCACTGTTTCCATATAAAGTCACTTTCTGAAAGTATTCATGAATTTTGTGAGGACATTATCCAGCCCACTACATGAAGCAAATTATTTCATGTGTGTTTAAATTAAGAATCCTTAGATTGGGAAGATTATCATTTGTTATTCAGGTGAACTCTGAGAGCCATCAGAAAGTCTTTGTAACAGTGAGACAGAATAATTACACACAGAGAAGAATGATGACAAAGAATGACAACAAAGGAGTCATGTAGCCACAAGCCAAGGAATGTCAGCAGTTAGAATTGGAAGGATCAGGCAATGGAATGTCTCCAAAACCTTCTGAGAGAATGAAAACTTGGTGATTTCTTGATTTTGAACCTCATAACCTCCAAAACTATAAGCACAAATTTCTGTTGCTTAAACTACTAAGTATAAAGAAAAAGTAAGAGGATGAGTTACATGATAGGTAAGAAAGCAAAGACAAAAGTGGTTTTGTAGATGGCATCAATACAAGCTATCAAAGATCAGAAAATACTCCATCTGCAAACAAATGCACTGATAATTTTACTCAGAGTAGGATTTTCTAGTTGTTTCCAGAGTGAGGGCAGAACATTTTCCTGTTTCCTTTATGTGGGAGTTTGGATCCATGTCAATGTCTTTTTTTATGTTAATTTTTCTCTCAGGTCAAAATTACTCCCACAATAGAGTAATACAAGATGAGTTGTCTTATCTTACTTTTGAATTGTTTATTTCATCACATTACTCTTTTATTTTTGATTGTTAGTTTCTCTAATCAATTCTGATAAACAATCTAGGACAGTGGTGATGAAACTATGGCATACATGTTATTGTCTTTCTTTTAAGACAAAATCTCAATATATGGGTTTAATTGAAGTGTTGGAATTTTGTGATAAGTGAGTGGATTTTGGGTTGTAGCTTGGCACTCGGTTTTAAAAAGTTTCGCCTACATGATAAAGACATCACCCTGTGTGATGTGTATATATTCCTAGCCTTTAAAAATTAGAAGAGATGTGATAAGCTGAATAACCCCCACCTCTCCCCAACATAGGGTCCATATCCTAATCCCTGCAACCTTCGAATGTTTCCTAGGGTTTCCTGAAGAAACCATCACAAATATGGTGGTTTAAAACAGCAGACATTCATTCTTTCACAGTTCTGGAATCTAGAATCTTCTGTTGAGGTGTTGACATGTGAACATATAAGCAAGTGTGAACAGGTACATAAATAGTACTCTCTACTAAAGAGCAAAGGTTCAGTCTCACAAAAAGTTCTGTTTAAACTCTGTTTAGTCTCACTGGAGGGATGAAAAAGAAAACTCTTCTGAATTTGTGTGCATACGCTAACATACCATCATTTGAATAAAGAGTCAATTCTTTGCTTCCTTATATACAACAGTGCTAATTCTATTACTTCAGTCTTTCTTTCCCTTTAATAAGTTACAGTCTTTTACCTGTGTAGTAGAAAAGGGAGTATATTTCTGAATATGAAAGATTTCATTAAAAAAGAAATCTTAAAAGTCACTTATTTTTTTAACTTTTAAAATTATTTTAGGTTTACAGAAAAGTTGCAAAGTAAGATAGAATTTCTCTATACTTGTCGCAGTTAACATATCCCATATACATGACTGGCTCATGAGATTATGAAGACCAAGAAATCCCATGATATTCTGTCAGCAAGCTGGACAGCCAGGTGTACTTTAATTTGGGTTTAAAGGAATGAACAGCCTCTTACCTCATGTTATAGATTAAAAACTGGCGCTCAACTTAACGCCAGTGGACTTAAATCACTATGATGCTGAGAGTAGAGGTTTCACCTCAGGAAAGTTGCCAGCATAAATAGAGATGTGGAGAAAGAGAAGGGAGGCGTTGAGGCATTGTGAGTTCTCCTACGTGCTGCTGTTTGAACCGTTGATTCTCCTGGAGAAGCTCTGGTCCTCATATTGAGCATTGCTTCCTGGCTCCAGAGGGGAAAATGTGTGCTGTTTAACCTCCAGGATGAACTTCTTATGCTGGCTGTCTGGCATGTACTTGACTGTGCTTATCATCGGAGGAGCTCAAGGCCTCCATGTCGCTGAGGATGGTACTTTTTAGGGCAGCCCTGGTCTTTGTTTTGAGTGTGACTTCTCAGCTTCAGCATAGAACCCTACACCTAGCAGCACAGCTCCTTTACCCTGCTGGCATAGACTTTGTAGCTTCCACCACTGACCTTTGGGCCTTCCCGCCATGGATCCATAAAAGAGACTGGCGTGAGTCCTTCTTGTGGGCTCTGGACCTTCAGCTGGACTCATGGGAGTCATTGTTATGAGCTCTGGGTCTTCATCTGGACTCATGCAGGACATTGCTGTGGGATTCAGGCCCTTGGTTGAATATTCTATGATTTTGGTGTCATGGATAGATTTCTTGCAGTTTCTTGTGTTAACTCTGGGTGACCATCATAAAATAATATAAATTCCATGTCCTGATTTTAATTGTCCTCCTCACAACCCCTGATTACAGCACCTCTTAACAGCTGGAGCCAAGGAAGTTGAAAAGGAAAACTCATTTCTTTGGAGGCACCCTACCACAAGCCTAGTCTAGGCATCTTCAGCAAACTTTAAACTTTTTAAAAGATAAAAAGTAACTTATTTGTACTCCTATATATTGTTCCAGATTTTTACAAGAATGCTAAAACAAATCTTGGTGGGGAGCTTTCCAGGAAGGCGCTTGGTTTTTTCTAATCATTAAGATAGTGTTTCACCTCTGGAAGTTCATATCCACTCCCCTTATCTTTTTTTTTTAAAATAGAGCCAATAAAGCTCTGAACTTCCTGTCGTCTTTAACTGGGACATGGGACTGTCACAGATCTTGGACAACAATAAAATGATAATGCTTCTCTTAAAAAAGTGCTGATTCTTTTGAGGGCAAAAAAAGATGTGTATTCTAACTGTACCATAAAAAGAAAACTTTCATTTCCTCCAACTTTTTTGCTTTTTTCTGCTTAAAAAAGTTGGAGGAAGCTTTCATCCAAGTGATTGAGAGCAAATTTTTATTCAACCTACCAATGCAAATACTCATCTCTTCTGGAAACACCCTTACAGACACTCAGGAATAGTGCTTTACTGGCTATCTGGGCATCCCTGAAGTCAGTCTTGTTGACACATAAAATTAATCATCATATTTGCTCTGGATTCAGACCCCAGTACCAGAAAAAAAATCATCACCACACCATTTAGCCAACTATTTCTAATATTAGCATCTTATGTGTCCACTATAATACAAGGACTGAAATCAAGGAATCACTTTTGATATAATCTATTAAGTAACCTGCAAATATTAGATAAATTTCACCAACTTTCCCATTAATAATTACATAAACAATGCAAGTAAACTTGCTTCTTTCAAGGAGCATTTTTCAGTGTGATATTATCACAGCACTCCTAAATATAGGTAATCACATATGTGTGGTAACTGGTTCAATTCCACCCATTTTTTCCAAACCTCCCTTATTTTCTTCAAAATTCCTATCTGCCTCCCATTTATACCTTCTTTTTTTCTCCTTTCTTGCTACCAAAATCTGGTCCCTTCTTCCCTGAGCTGTAAATCCTGTCTTCCTTCTCAAGGACTTGTCAATATCCATTAATATTTCCCTATCTTGAGTATTCAGTCTTACCTTTTCTTGTGACTTGGACAAGAGTTTAAGTCTCTCCTTTTTTATCTAATGAACAACCACAAAACCCCATTAAACCTGTATCTCAAATTCAACCAAGTTCTTATCTCATTCCTGGCCTTCATAGCTCAATGCCTAAGTTATTCGCATTTGCTGTTTCATTTCCTTGGCTTAATTACCCACTCCATAGACCCACATCTCCCTGAAATCATCGGTTACTTCCATAAAAGTTGAGCATTTCAGATATTTCCTCACTGTTATTACACACAGAATCTCAAGAGCACTCAGAACAATTAATCAGACCTTGTTCATTCTCAGTATTGTACCTTCCCTTCTTTTGGTAACTAGATAGTGTTTTGATGAGCTATCATTATAACAAAAAACTTGCTATAATTAATTTATAGAGGAAAGGTTTATTTTGCCTCATAGTTTCAGGGATTCTGATGATCAGGTGAACCCATTGCTTTTAGGCCTGTTGTGAGACAGCACATAATGATGGGAACACCTTTAAGACCAAAGTTACTCATTTCATAGTCAGAAAGTGGGGGGAAGAGAAAGGGGACAGAGTCCCACAATCCTCTTCAAGGGGATATTCCCAGTGTCCTAAAAACTTCTCACTGGACACCACCTTTCAAATACTTCATCATCTCTCAATGGTGCCCTCCTAGAGACCAGATCTTTAACACAAGCCTGAGGAACATTCAAGAGCTAAACTAAGAGAAAGTCTCATTTGATTCTTCATATCCTTCTAGCTCCTCTTCTACTGTCTCCTTAGCAGGCTTATCCTTCTCTACCTTTTTGTATGGTGGGCACCATTGAACCTTAGCTCTAGACCTTCTCTTGGTTAATATTCTCTGACTTTTGAGCTCACCTCAAATTTGTATGGAAATGATTTCCATATTTATATAGCTGGCCTGGATTTCTCTTGTGAGATACAGACAGATAGACTTTACCCACTTGACATCTCCTATCTTTTAAGTCATTAAAGTTTTGCATCCCTAATGAAAGTCATGATTTCTATACCTGCCTAAAACACTCCTAAAACTGTTCTGTTTCTTGTGTTTTCTAGCTCAGTGAATGGCACTGCCATCCAGTTTGTCATGCAAGGCTTCACTCCTCTTTTCACTTTTTGATACTCAAATTATCAACTTATACTAGATAACTCGATACCTCTTAAACATTGCTTCAGCTTCATCTATCAACAATAGATTCTTTTTCTCCCCTAAACAAGCAAACCAACAAACAAACCTACTGAAAGAATATTTGTAACTCACAAATGGAATGATTGTATGTATATACAGGAGCACCAAGCATTAGTACCCACTCTCACAAAACTGGTCTAGAAGAGAGATATCCACCACAGGCATTGAGTGCTATTTACTAGAGTTTGTGCCTCTCCACTTCCACACCAGTGACAGGAGAGTGACAGCCTGAGCTGAAGCGGGAGTGAAAATGTTGCAGAGCTGGGTCTCAGTTGCAAGGGCAGCTGGGAAAGGAAGTACTGTATACATTTTCGGAATCTATAACTGGAGATATTTTCAGCCTCTCACCAAGCCTTGAAACGTATGGACCGTTCTGAACATTTGACGGGAGCTCAGGTGTTTGGTAGCAAAAAGGAAGTACAAACCTCTACCACAGAGTTCCCTGATCAGGCAACCTGCCAAGTTAAATTTCATTCCTGACTCTCACGGTAGCATATACTCCTTAGTATACTGGTAACAGTGGAAATTTTATACTTTTCATGTTTATATTTATTGGTCACAATTTGCTATGATCATACTATTTCCTTTAGTGACTTGCCAATTCCTTAGAAGAGAGAGCATGCTAGTTTTGCTAGGTGTATTCCCAATGCCTAACATGTCAAATGATGAAAAATATTTCCTGAAAGGGTGGTGTTTACCCTGTAAAATTTATTTCTACATAAGTAAATGAAATAATCATAGTCACTTTTCCTAATCAGTGGCTATATATGCCTTTCCTTTCGAACTCAGATGGGGAAAGCACCCTACTGTTGAACTACTGTGAAAGGAACAGAAATCATTTACTTTGTAGATATTCCTTCACAGGGAGCAGCCATTTGGATGAATTTTGTAATGCCTTTTGCACTGAGCCAGGACATACAATGGTTTCTTCAATCCCTAAGGTAAATATGGTAGTAACCCAAGCATTAAAAGACTTAACAAAACCACATTGTTCTCCTTGAACGTTCTTCTTTCATTCTGAGTTAAAGAGCATTTTGGTTTCTTTCATTCTGCCCTAAGGGTATGATTGCTACACACTTTCTTAATTCTATCAGAGGTAGCAGTAGCACAGAGAAGAGCAAGTTCCAGCCAAACCGGCCTGCTGAAGTACAAGCAGTCCCAGAAAAGAAATGTTCATATCCAGAAGAGAGCTTTTTCTTACTGCTGCTTATCTTAATGATTCTATATTATTTAGACTGTGTGCTGTATCCAGATTTGCTTTTAGACATAAACATTAAAAATTCTAGAGAAAAAATCCTTTAGGTTAACAATCCTGGAGACATAGTATTATATAATTTTTTCTTTGGAAATTTATCATGCATGAGTTTGTTAGGACTGCCAAAAACAAGTGTCACAAACTAAGTGACTTACACCACAGAAATTCATTGTGTCACAGTTTTAGAGGACAAACATCTGAGATACAGGTGTTAGAAGTCTTGCTCCTTCTGAAGGCTGTGACTCTCTCTTAGCTCTGGCAGCCTCAGGAATTCTTTGTGTGCAGAAGGCATTCCTTCTGTGTCTTCACATTGTGTTTTCTTTGTGAATGTCTTCCTCTGTGTTCAGATTTCTTTTTTCTATAAAAGCACCAGTCATCATAGATTAGGACCTTTCCTAATGACTTCATTTTGATTAGATTATCTCTCTAAAGATCTTGTCTCTAAATAAGGTCACCATTTGAGGTTCGGTGAACTATGATAATTTAAACTTATCTTCTTTGGGAAAACAGTATTCAGTACATAGCATACTGCAATGTGGGAGAGTTAAGCAAGAGGACTACCGGCAGTACAGACTGCTGGACAGGATGATTCACCCATCCAGAGGCACGGTGGCCAGGGGCTGTCAGACTAAGAAAGAGCACTACAGACTAAGAAAGATAAACTCAGCTATGAACCGCAACCGCTCAAATAAAGGGATTATTGTTTCCAGATAAAAGAATGAGCTTTGGGCTTCTCAGTTTCCCTCACGCCTTCAGAAAGCAATCCTGAAAATGTGCCAATTTTCAGAAACAAGGAACAAACTCTTGCTCTAATCTCTTAACACTTTTATAAACAAATGAATCATTAAAAGAAGTTAACAAGATGGACATGGTTAAATGAAATCACATAAGTTTAGTTTTTTCTTTACAGGTTTTTTTTTAAAAATGAAATTTTATCTCTGATTCATTATGGGAAATGCCCATATAAACATGCTAACGACTTGAACACACACATTATACATTCTTTTAAGCCCATGTATCTCTTCTATGTAGCCTCATTTGTATGATTCTTGAATTGATGCTTGTCTGTACTGCTAAAATGTTGCCTCTCTATGCACAAAAGATGAACTTGTGCTATTGTTTTGTTCTCAACAATGAGTAAAAGTTAGCATTATTAGGTGCTAATTGAGGTAGCATTTAATGAATTAAAAATTAAAAACTACATTACTTATTTAATTATTCATAACTAATAACATTGATTGTTCTGAGTATGCTAAAGAGGTTACAATAATGGAAAAGAAGTAATATTTGATTATAAGATCTTAGGACTTATAAGGAGATTCAATATAAAATGATTCAAGTACAATATGCAATGGTAAAGTATGAGAAAATGCATGGAATAAAAGTGCTACAAGTCTACTGAAATTGGTGGGAGAGTTGTCAAGATGTAAGAAGTCTGAGCAGCAAAAAAAGTATTGATGAAGAAAACATTGGGATTAGTGGGATAACATTAATGGTGGAGAGACAGTAAAGATTTTTCAATAGAGAGGTGATATAATTAGAACATTTTCTTGGGACAACTGATAGGCAGCAGAGGGTTGCATGGGTTTGAATAGAGAGGAGTCGATGTAGGAGATTATTTAGGAAGCTGCCTTGTCTAGGCCAGTGATGGCAGAGAGAGATAAGGTTTGGCAGTGCCATGAAGCTTACATAAATTGGACAATTTAAGGAAAAGAGGCTCATCTATTGCTTGGTTGCAGAGCACTTTCCTAGCAGGAACAAAATCCTAGGATTAATTTCCAGCACTGCATAGAAAAAAGAAAAGAGGAAGGAAAGAAGGAAGGAAGGAAGGAAGGAAGGAAAGAAGGAAGGAAAAAAGGAAGAAAAAGAGAAGGAAAGAAGAAAAAGTACTAAATAAAATATTTGTTTAAAGGGAAAAATGATTTTAAAATATATTTTGAAAGCTAATCTGGACTCAAAATTCCTATCCTCCTGTGTAGTTGAGATTACAGGAATATGGCACTATTGTCATCTCAGTAACACAGGAGGATAGCAAGTTTGAATTCAGAATGGAAAATTTAGCAAAATCTTATGGTAAAAAAAAAAATAGCAAGGTCTGGAAATGTAAAATTACCACTCAGTGGATTTAGTACCCAGTATTGAAAAAAAAAAGGCTAAATAATATAAATATTTTAAAACTTCAGAGTAATACAACAATATTTTATCAACAACCTCATATTAATAAAATTTTAAATACTTTTGACTGCATCCTTAATAATGGCCTCTCCCTATAACATGTAATATAATTTCCTACAGAGAACAGAAAAATCACTTACTTTTTTCTGTGGTATGAGTGATCAAAGTTGCATAGAAAAAACAAATTTTTTAAAAAAAATTTCACCATAATCAATACAGAAAAATTTTGTGTCCCTAAAAGGTGGGGAGATTTTTCCCTACCAGCAATTAAACAACGAATTCAACAGTGGCCATCAACTGATACCCTCCAACTCAATTCTGACCCAATAACTTTGAGATATTAGTACATTCCTACAAGTCAAGAGCTCAGTCTACAGCACCCTTCACCCCTAACTTTAGATATTGAAATCCCTAATTTGTTTTACTTGTTCTTCTGACCATCCAGTTATAAAATGAATTCCCATCACTTGAGCAACTCACAGAAAACAGAGAAATAAGTTTACCACTTTATTACAAAAGATACAGATAAAGAGATGTATAGGATAACTTGTGTGGAAAGGGGTCCAGAGCTTTCATGGTCTCTCTGGACTCACCCTGTAACAGGAACCTCAATATTTAGTGGATGGGGAGCTTTCAGACTGTATCACTGGGGGAGTTCATAGAAACTTCATTGCACAGGTATAACATCAGCATGGGCAACCTTGCTAAAAAGCAATTGAACAGTAAAAAAGACTGTTAATAATTAATAGGCAGCTGGAGGAATCTGCCCTGTCTAGATTCTTCTTCTCCTATTTATGTAGCATTCTTTCCTCATGGATGTGGGGCAGAACTCCTTCTGAAATGAAGGCCTTTCCTTATTAGTATCATCAGGCAAAAGCAGATCAGAGTATTGTTTTAAGGTCAGCTCCAGGATGAAAAATTGGGGAAGACTCAAGTATTTTTAATGTTTATAACCTACCCTCGGGAAAGCATTATGGGTTACTGTAGGAACCATGAACAAAAACACATATACAGATAAATAGATAAATAAATAGATATAGAGTATTACATACATATATAATATTATAATAGTTTATAAAAACTATTGATAGTTTTAAAAGTTCCTTCAATTTTATACATTGTTGCTAAAAATTTCACACTAAATTAGCTTCTAATATGTTAGGCTACATAACACACACACAATTTTGCTCAAAGACAGTTCTGTATCACAAATTGGCTATGAAAAGGAAAAAATAATCATGGTGTGCTAATAATTGAGCATGATGAATTATGGGATATATTCTTGGCATGATAGAAGTGGTTTTGACTGTGAGTTGATGACAACTGAATCTTCTACTTCTACTTGTTTGCATTTAATGATTGTATCAGTCAGGGATTTACTAGAGGTACAGATATAACACAAGATATACAAACATATAAGAAATTATAAGATTGGCTTACAACAGTCAGCCACAGAGTGAGGTGAGGAAGCAAGCAGATGGTGTCTGCACACTGGAGACTGAAAGTTTCAGTCCAAGGTCTGGAGTTCACTGCAGGGTTCTGTGCAAGTCTGTATTAGGAGGGTGTTGGGTTTGTGATGGAAGACTGAGTCTACCATGAAAGGCTGAAGGATCCAAGGCCAAAACCAAAGAGTCTGTGCTAGAAGCCAATTCTGAAAGCAAAGTCTGGAGCGCCTCTGAAGAGTGGAAGCCTTTCTATCCTCCATTTCTCTTTTATAATATCAATGCAATGAGCCACCCTAGGGTGGGTCCTTTACAACATAGAGTATAGAACTACTGAGCCAATTTAGTTAAGTTTTTAAACTTCTCAAGTTGACACAATCAATCAACCACTACAGTTACTAAAGAGCATTCTTCAGACAGCCTTCTGACTCCATATCTTTAAATGAGTCTTATCCTTTAATCACACCAGTGCTGAAACCCTAAGGACATGTTCATGTGAAAGAAAATAGGACCTGCTTTGTTTCACAAGTTGGTCAAGTCAGTGTAGAAAGCAATTGGTAAATGGCTGGAAATTATTTTTCTACTAATGTAACTAAAAACAATTTAGCTACACAAACCACTTGATATATTGCACTAAATTCATAACAAATGTACATCTGACTCAATTTCTTTTTATTGTGTTATGAAATTTCTGGGATCACTCAAATATCAACAAAGGAGGAAGAAGTAGAAGAAGAAAAATAGAAGCAGAGAGGAGTAGTTGTTATAGTTTGGATCTTGAATGCTCCCTATAGGGCCATGTATTTAATGTTCAGTTTTTGGGAGGTAGTAGAGCCTTTAGAAGATAAAATCAAGAGAGATGAAGTTAGGTCATTGGGGGTGTGGCTTTGAAGGGGAGATTGAGACCTTGGCCCCTCCCAGTCTCTTTTTCTTAACTGCCAAGTGGTAAAGCCCCCTCAGCCATGGGCTCCCCACATAATGCACTATGCTGCCACAGGGCCAAAGCAATAGGACCAAGGGACTGTGCACTGAAACCGTGAGACAAAATAAATCTTTCTTCTTTTTAAGTTGATTATCTTAAATTGATTATCTTTTTCCTAGAATGCCAACACAATGACCTTAACTACCTGTAATTATAATATCTTTTGTACATTTTATGAAAATATATTGTATAAATTATTAAAATATTGAATATATTTGAGGTTCCTGTAAAGGCAGATTCTAAAGATGGCTCCAAAGATTTGCACCTCTTGGTGCTCACATTGTGTAATCCCTTCCCCTTGAGTGTAACGTGGCCAGTAACTGTCTTCTAGCCTGTAAAGTGTGACAAAGGTGATGGGAATATGTTGTATAAGATAGTCACTACTGTCTTGCTACCTGATTCTTTCTTGCTGGCTTTGTAAAAGCAAGTTGCCACATAGGGCGAGGAACTGACTATAGCTTCTGACCAATAACCTATTGGAAAGGGAAGCAGGAAGCTGTCAGACTTACAATCATAGAGGAATCAAAAATTTGTCCACAATTACGTGTTGTGGATGTCAGTTTTTCTCCAGTCAAGCATATAGATGGTGCTCCAGCTATGGTCAACCTGTTCATTGAACTCTTTTGAGAAACTTTGAACCAGAAGGCTCAGCTAAGCCTTACTTTGATTCCTGATCCAAAGAAGCCATGAAGTAAAATGTGTGATGTTTAAGATGCTAAATTGTGGGATTATTTATGACATAGTGATAGAAAAATTAATGCAGGTTTCTTCTAATAAAAAGTGACATTACAGGAAGCTGGGCAGACATTTGAAAATAAAGTATACCCACACTTACTCTCATCAGCACGATTATAAGATTTTTTCCATCAAATTGTGGCAGACCTGCATGGAGGCTGAGAAAGATGAGTTACCTAATAGTGGTGACTTGCAATGTAATTATGAAATTCTCTCTGAGTTGCATGGTATCCTAAAGTTAGAAAAGGGTGAGTAATAGAAGAATAAGAAGATATATAGGGCCTGGAAATCACCAGGTAGAAAAAAAAGGCTCAGTAAGTAGAATAGAAAAAAAGGAAAGTGACATATTCAGATAAGAAGCTTTTAAGATATTGACAACTTAACAAGTAAAACTCTTTTGAAGGGTGATGAATTGGGGTTGGCCATGTAAATGTGTGCTAGACAAGGAAGCAAATGATAATTTACTGAAGTTTAAAGAAAATTTATGACACCAAGTTCTCAAAATTGTTATCAGCACCTTTTGAAGGGATCAGAGATGGTTATAAGAACAAGATATTGAAAGATGACTGTGAACTAGATATTTTCTACAAATAGTATCCTGTCTGGTTTTCAATTTGGAAAGTATTTTCTAAAGTGACACATTTAGTTTAGTATTATTCTGATTGTCAAAACACATCCTATCATTCTATTAATAGCAGTAAAAACAAAAGAAATTATGTACATATGATGAATAATGTTCAATTTAGGATCTCTAATATTTTCCCAAAGATTAACAACATGCTTCCTTTAGTAGCTATTTTTTGCACCTCACTGATGTCAAACAAATGATTAATTACTGAATGCTATAGACAGATCCTCTAGAAATGGTTACCAAAAAGGACGTAGTTACAGTTTCTGTCTTAATCCTTTTTTTAAGTTCTGTTGAGAGAAAGGTCAAGTTAATTGTTTTGACCAATGAGTATCTTTCTAGATGTTGAAGCAAGCATTTCTCCTAGAGTTAGGGGAGCTAAAATTTTAGGAAAACATACAAAGTTTAGTGTTGAACAGTTAGAAGAAATGAATTCGTGTGTTCTCCAGCATACTGGGGAAATTAATGCTTGCAGTAACCTGGTATTTATTTTATGAATAACCAGCACAGATGATATTAAAGTCTCCATGTCCAACGCAATAATAAGCACATGAAAATGTTACTGTGATTTGATCATGTATTGATCACATGTATTGTACACATTGTACACATGTATTGAAATATGACACTGTACCTCCAAATATGTACATTTATTATGTGTTAATAAAAAATTTAACAAAAGAATGAAGGAGCTGTATATGCTAACTACTCTGATTTCATAATACATTGTACGTATATATATCAAATTATCACACATAAGTATGTGCAATTAAAATAATAACAAATGAGTTAAAATAAATGATAATAAATGAGATAAAATAAACCATCTTTTAAAAAGCCAAATATTGAAAACAGAGGCTAAGTCATAGCAGCAAGTCTGAACTGGTCTCTAATAATGTAGTTTAATGGTTAACTGTCATCTTTGAAATTTGGGTAAATTCTTACAAAATGGGTCCTGTTTCTTCATTGTGTCACACTTCCCACTTCCAGACTTCCCAGCAGATAAAATGAAAGTGCTGAGTCTGTGCTACATCCATGAGAAGAGAATAGAGAACTGGCCTTAAGGGGAGCTCCCCTTCTGGCTGGGGCATAAGACAGCAGACCATTCAACATTCAGTCTTGGCAATCAGAGGGCAGCTTCCCAGAGGGTCCAAGGCAGAGCTCCTGGTACAGAAGCGGCATTAAGGGGATGGAAGTTGCCAAGTTTCCTTTCATATTCAGTGGGAAAGCAGCAACAATGCCAGATTTTTTTTTTTTTTTAAATCAGGCCAAGTCTGTTGAGAGGTTTTGGCCTTTATTCCTGAAAGCTTAGCCTGAAGTCTGATTTTTCTAACCTTCCCAGCAATTTTGAGATTTCTGAATATGCTTTGCATGCACTCCTGTTTTGTTTCTTCAGTCAGAGTCATCATCTGATGATTGCAGGAGAGAACCCTGACATTTTTTTTTCATATAAGGATGGGGATATTAGGAGGATTCCTAAATGGCATTTCTTAGCAGTCAATACTATCTGAGGGCTGTTTTAGTGTTTGTCATTGAGTGTAGGGTAAGATACAGTTACATTTAAAAGAATTAGGGTGGGGATAACAATCCTCTCAATCTAACCACAATGAAAAGGTTGTGTAGTTACTTGGTAAAGCCTAATGAAAGACTATGTTAGTTACCTATGGCTGCCATAACAAAAGAACACAGGCTGAGTGGCTTAAATGACACAATTTATTTTTCAGCTCTGGGACTAGTATTGCAAGATTAAGATGTCAACAGGTATATTTTCTTCTAAAGTCTCTCTTCTTGACATTCAGATGGTCTTCTGTCTCTGTTCTCTGGCAGGCAGATTCTGATGTTTCTCTAAGTGTCCAAAGTTTTCTCTCTCTCTCTCTCTCTTTTTTTTTTTTGGTACCGGGAATGGAACTCACAACCTTGCACTTGCCAGGCAGGCACTTATGCTGCTAAGTCCCCGGCCCAATTATTCTCTTCTTATAAAAGCATCATGCAAGTTGAATTAATACCCATCACAAATCTCATTCTAACCAGTCATCCCTATAAAGGGTGTTTACCCAAATACAGTCACATTCTGAGATGGTGAGGGTTAGAACCTCAGTATATGAATGTTGTAGGGTAATAATTCAGTCTATAACAAAGATCATGCCATTTTACTTAGCTAACAAGCAAAACATCACTTGGTGATAAAAAGTAACAGAGTCCATCAACTCTGTGCTATTTTTAATCCTCCATTTTTCCACTCCAATCCTCCACTTTTCCATTTTTCCCTCTACAAACTGAAATTCATAAGAAAATCTGAATAGATATCTTATAATCTTTTATTAATAATTGCCCAAATCTCAAAATACCCAGATATCTTTTGAAGGGTTAATTGATACAAAATTAGTCATATCAATAAAGAAAAATATTACTCAATAAGTAAAGTACTATAGAGATGTAAAACTACATGATTTAAACATAAATGCATTTTGCTGCATGAACAAGCTAGTTTTGGGGAACACATGTAGGATGCCATCTAAAATATGACACTCTGAAAAAGGCAAAATTATAGGAACATAAAACAGATCTGTAGTTCTGGGGGCAGGGAATGTATCAGTTATAAAGGGAAACGTGAGATAATCTGGGAATGATGAAATTATTTTGCATCTTAATTTTGGTGGTGGTTACATAGTTGTATGCGTTTGGTTAATTCACATAATTGTACACTAACATAAAAATTTTTGTTGTGTATAGACTTTCAATAAATAAATGACATAAAAAATAATAAAGTTGGGCAAGCTTAAAAACAGCCCTCCATTCTCCACTTGAGAGTACTACGGATTTATGAATTTTCTTTCCAGTTCATTTTTTCTTTTATAACATTAGGTCTCACTTTGTAACTCAGACTGGCCTGGAATTTGTGATCCATCTGCCTCAGCCTTCTGAGTTCTGGGTATATACTATTGCACAGTTCTGGAGATTCTTTTTCGTTAATATATTATTATTCATTTATATCTTTTTTATTTAATTTTCAGTACTAGGGATTGAACCCAGGACCTTCACATTGAACTACATCCGTAACTCTTTTTATCTTTTATTTTATGATAGATCTCACAGTCACTAAGTTACCTGGGTTGGGTTCAAACTTTTGATCCTCTTGCCTCAGCTTTTCAGAGTGCTGGAATGACA
>PVJX010036931.1:0-17171 GCA_004027295.1 Dolichotis patagonum | reverse complement strand
CTGACAAAAAATAAAAAATACATTTAAAAACAAAACCAAAAGGGTAAATGCAGACCAGTAAGATACTTTGAGAGAAGAGCACGCTCTTATGATTTAGTATGTTATGTTTTATTGTTTATTGTTGTTAATCTCTTATTGCCCCTAATTTATAATTAAACTATCATGGGTGTGTACATATAGGAAGGAACACAGCATGGACAGAGTTTGGTACGTTCCATGGTTACAGGCATCCATCCATGGAAGACATCCTCTTTTTTTTTTTTTTCTTTTTTTCTGGTACCAAGGATCAAACTCAGGACCTTGTGCTTGCCAGGCAGCTGCTTGTGCCGCTGAGCTACATCCCTGGCCGACATCCTCTACTGAAGAAGGGGAATCGCTGTATCAGAATCTCTTGGTCTCTTATGAGAAGCTGGCACCAGCAGGATGACCTTTCAACTGTGCTGTCCACACATAACTGCATTTAATTTTTACTTCTGGAGTTTGAACCCAGGGCTCTCACCCCGAGTACCTCCCAGTTCTTGTATTTATTTATTTATGTATTTATGTCTTTTTAAAATTTATCTCAGGGTCTGGCTTAGCTTGCTAATTTCCCCAGGTTGTACTCTAACCTGCATTCTCCCGTCTCAGTCTTCCAGAATGCTGAGGGTGAAGGCATGCACCTCCAGTCTAGGCTCATATTTAAACTCAAACTAGTTAAAAATTAAATAAATAGAGCACTTCAGCTCTTCAGTCCTGCCAGCCACGTGTCACAGACACAACTGCCTATACAGCCATATCCAACAGTGCAAATGTAACGCATCCCATATCACAAGCAGGTATATGAGCAGCACAGCTCTGGAATAAGAATGTTCCTCTGCACAGAATGGGAAGTCTCAACAGGGTGACTGAGACCGTCTACCTACGCTCAGACTTAAAACCAGCAGATGAAAGACAGATACTGTAGGAGTGAGGCATGCTGGACCAGGTGGTGTAGCCTGTAATCCCAGCAGTTGGGAGGCTGAGGCAGGAGGATTATTTCAAATTTAAGACCAGCCTGGGCTATGAAACAAGTTCAAGGCCAGCCTGAACTATATAGCGAGACCCTGTCTCAGAAAGAGAGAAAGAGAAAACAAAACAAAGAGTGATGAATCCCCAAACCATTACCCAAAACCTGCTTATCACAAAGTGCCTATACTGAAATTATACCTGAACACTGAGGTTTTAGTTTAGAAAAAGCAACTCACACAATAATGTCTTTTGTCTCTGTAAAGAAAAACAATACGCATGCCATAGATTCCCCGTTGCCATCCTATAACCACCAGAGCTGCCAGACCATGTCAGATGATTCCAGGTTCTTTCTGTCCTATCCAAAGAATTGTCCTAGATAACTGACGAGCTGGTAAATGTAATTTTGATATAAAGTAAAGGAAGAAAAGGAAAGAGTGAAAAAAGAAGAGGAACATGGGCTGGGGATTTAGCTCAGCAGCATAAGCGCTTGCCCGGCAAGCATGGGGTTGTGACTTCGATCCCTGGTACCAAAAAAAAAAGAAAAGAAGAAGAAGAAGAAGAGATGCATCTTGCAAGCAGGACGGGCCACTGCAGAAACCAGAAGCAAAAGCCTGCAGCGGCAACAGTGGAGGCCCTAGACAGACGGCCACTCCCATTTATACTCTTTCACGTCTGTCCGTGGGGAGTTATTCTGCCCCTGGGACCTGACTGTGACTGACAGGTCACATCCTGTTGTGTAGCCTCTGTTCTGGTTCCTCCTAATTGGCAGGTTATGTCTTGACTTCTAGCCAGCCCACAGTGCCCTCATCTACCCCATTACTATTATAGTCTGGGCTGAAGTTGCTTTATAAATAGAATTTTAAGGGCCCCCCCAATGGGGCAGTTGTGAAGATGCAATCAGAACCATGTTCAGGCCCTTTGCTCCCCATAAATTGTGAGCACGACTGTTATCAGCTGACATTAAAATGTTAAGAGTAAGAGAGATTCTGGTGCAAGTCACTTAACTTCTTTGAACCTCAAGTTTCTCCTCTCTAAAATGGGGACAATAATTTTTTTCCATCCTGGTAAGGACTGGTAGCTATTTTGCAAAAAGGGGTTATGATAGTACCTACCACATAGTAAGTTTCCTCAAACTGTTAGCTCTTCTGGTTTTATTATTGGCAGGGGCTGCAACATTTACCTTCTCATGAATCACCTTGGAAACTGGGTTCTAGGTGGCAGCACTCAAGGCTGACACAGGAAGACCATGAGTTTGAGGGTAGCCTGGGCTACCTAGGAGACTCTGTCCTTGTCTCATAAGAAGGGTGGAGGCAGGAGGAGACAGGGACACTTGGGTGAAGGCGGACTGCATTCCAGTGTGTGTTTAAAGATAGGAGCACGGGCTCAATGGCGCTAACATTCTGGCGCTAACATTTATTTGCTTTTGCTGGAAGCTGTCAAACCAATCTGGAAGTCACATAGTTAGCGATACTTGCATTCCCTTTGGTCACACCTTTATTTCTGGGAGCCTGCGAAGTTTCACTATGCCTAGAAGTTCCCACTTAATGCTGTAAATCAAAGTTTTACTAACAAATATCAGTGCTCTTCAACAACTGAACTGTCCTGGGCCTCCACACCCTGCTCCTGTCCTGCATAGTTTAGGCCTATTTCTACAAAGCAACAAGATTCCACACAGGATGTGTATGTTTGTATGTGGAGGGTGGAGGGTGGTGGGTAAGGGAGAAGGAGGAGGGGAAATGATGTTTAATCTAATGTCAAATTAAACCCAAGATCGAGAACATAGGGAGTTGGACCTTGTCCCTGAAGCAAAGGGCTACAGTTAGCTGTGCCCAAAGTACGCTACTGAAAAGTGACTAAAGTAATCTCCACACTAACAAAAAAGTTAAGTGATAAGTACACACAAACCTCATTACAAAATAAAACAAAAAAGAATAGAAACATGAAAACAAAGGAACACAATGCCACCAAAAATTCCCAGCTCCCCCAAAGCCAACCCAAGGGATACTAAGGGGGAAAATAGCATAAGTCACATACCTGAATTACTTGGAAGGATTTCAGAGGTAGTTAGAAAACAGATCAAAGAACTTACTCAGAGAGACCAAAGAAGATATGACTGAACAGTTAATGTCAATAGTAACCAAAAATGATTCAGGAGCTTTCAGAAGATACTAGCAAACAAACTAGATTAGCTAAACTAAACGACACAACACGAGTGACCAGTTTAGCAAAGAATTAGAGTCCATAAAATATCTCAACTGGCAATGAAGGAGATTAAAAATTATGTTTAAAGTATGGAAAGTATATTGTTACTTCAATTATATTGGTGGAGCATACCTCTAATCCTAGCACTTGGGAGGCTGAGGCAGGAGAATCCTTGGAAGTTTGAGACCAGCCTGGGCTACAAAGTGAGCTCAAGGCCAGCCTGAACTGCATAGGGAGACCCTGTCTCAAAATGAGAAAAAACAAAAACAAAACTCAATTATATTGAAAACAAAGAGAAAGAAATAAACATACATGTAAGCGAAGCATATAAATCCCCACATAGCAACGACCAAAAAAGAACCTTTCAGTACGATATTATACTCACAGTGTCAGAGCAGCCTATCACAGGGACGAAATCTTGCAACTGCCAGAGAAAAGCAAAGAAGCATATGTAAGTGTAAGTCCACTGCGATTACAGCAAACTTTTCAACACAAACTTCAAAGGGCAGCAGAGCTTGGCTGAAATGCTTTAAACCCTAAAAGATAACAACTCCCAACCTCTCAAAATGTGTCCTGCAAAACTTTCCTTCCAAATTGACAGAGAAATTAGACACTTCTACGACAAAGAGCACCTCAAGAGATTCGTGGCCACCAAACAGGCATTATAAAGAATTCTCAAGGATATCCTAGAAAAAGACAGGGAAGCCACCAGCACCAATAAGTCACAAAAAATGACAGCACTTGGCAGAAGGAATGCACAGTGCTACCTCAGTTCACAAACTTAACTTATTTTGTGATTTTGGAAAAGATGGTCACATCTGTGTTTGTGTGGGAAAGATGCTCAGTATTGGTTACCTGGGATAGAGTTTGCAAACAAAAATAAAAGTTTGCCAAATGCTTCTGTTTGTGAAACAAATTGTTTGCAAATAAAAGTATTCATGAACTGAGGTACCACTGTCCAAGCAAAGAGGAAAAAAAAAATGAGGAAATAAAAGGAAAATAATGCAATGATGGAATAAATTGATAACTTTCAGTAACAACTTTCAATGTGAATGGTCTCAATTCCTCAATCAAAAGATGGAGCAGAAGAATGGGTCAAGAGATAAAACCCAACAATATACTGTATATAAGACATACATTTAGTCTTATAATAAATGTATATATAGCCAGGCACGGTGACTCATGCCTATAATCCTAGTACTCAGGAGGCTGAGGCAGCAGGATCATTATAACTTTGAGACCAGCCTGGAGTTTAAAGTGAGTTCAAGGCCAGCCAGAACTGCATAGTGAGACCCTGTCTCAAAAACACACACACACACACACATACACACAAAACCCCCACAAAATAAATAAATAAATTTATATAATACAAATCAAAAGAAGGACAACCCAAAATTCATGCAATGAGACATGAAAGATGTGAAATCACGTTGAATTCAGTTGAAATCCAGATCTTTTTGGTAACTACTTTAAGAATCTGTACTGTAATAATTAATAATAATAATAAAGTAGATTCCTAGATACTCATGAGCTACCAAAGCTGAAAGAAGAAGATATAAAAATTCTGAATAATTCAATATCAATGATATTAAGGAAGTAATTAAGCCAGGTATGGTGGTACACACCTGTAATCCCAGCACTCAAGAGGCTGAGGCAAGAGGATTGTTTCAAATTTGAGACCAGCCTGGGCTACAAGGTGAGCTCCAGTCCAGCCTGAACTGGATAGTGAGGCCCTGTGTGAAAAACAAAAAATGAAGCAATTAAAAAAAAAAAAACTACCAACTAACTAAAGCCCAGTGTCTTAGTTACTTTTCTCATTGCTGAAACAAAATACCCAGTATCTAAGGTTAAAGGAGGAAAAGTTTATTTCAGATCACAGTTTGCAGAGGTTTATATACATAGTGAACTGGCTGCATGGAGGGCTGCATGGAGGAGAAACAGCTCATGCAGGCAGCAGGCAGCCCGCCTCTCCCTTCTAACCCTTCCAGACTCTGTGCCCTTTGGGTGGTGCCTCCTGCACCCAGGGTGGACTTTCCCTTTATCCACAGCCAGGACTATGCCAAATCAATCAGGGGACTAATTTAGCAGTCACAATCTTTAATCCTGGCATCGCACACTACAGATCCAGCAGCCTCTGAAAAATGCCACCTATGACTGCAAGAAGCATTTTTTTTTTTTTTTTTTTTTTTTGCGGTATTGGGGATGGAACTCATAACCTCACACTTGCCAGGCAGGCATTTATGCAACTGAGCTAAATCCCCAGCCTGCATTTTTTTTGACTGCAGAAACCTTTGGGAGGCATCACACTCAGGTAACAATGGATAGAGAAGATCTAACTCCTAAACTCTTTAGTTAAATCAAAAGAGAAGCATTATCCTCAGTGTCACTCATGAAAGCAAGCCCTGGAGAGAGTAGGGAGGAGGACAGAGGAAAGGGATGTCAAAAGAATTAAGAAGTATGGTGTGCATGTACCAACTGCCCATAAAGAAAGTAATCCTGTATAGCAAACATGAGGTAGTTAAAAACAAAAAACAAGAGCAAGAACATGGAGGTGGCAGAAGGGGGCTGAAAGGTCCTTGCCTTAGTATAAATTACTGTACAATTATGGCAGTGGTCTGATGTGGCGAAGGGCCAAAGTGGAAACGCTTACCACTTCCTGCTTCCTCTTCATCCCTAATTGCAACTCCCCTTCCTGTTCGCACGCACAGAGAATTCCAATCGGTTCCTCACACATCATCCATATCCGCCCCATGTGCCACTTCAATCAAAGGTCATATACCCCTCTGCCTCTCTGTATCTAGTCAATAGAGACAGCCCAGCCGCCATGGGTTGTGTACTCCTTTCCACATCCTCAACTCAGTAAACCTGTTCATTTTGTATTTTTGCTTCTCCATTGCACCAGAATACTCTAACAGCGGTCCCAGGCTAGGTGTGTGGTGTGTACCTGTAATCCCAGTATTCAGCAGGCTGAGGCAGGAGGAGCAGATACGGAGTTGGATACCAGCTGAGAAATTTAGTGACATCCACTGAAAAACAGAAAACACCTGGGGCAGGCTGAGGCAGAAAGATCACAAGTTCAAACCCAACAAAACTTTATCTCAAGTAAAACATAAACCAGGCATGGTGGTGCACGTCTGTAATCCCAGCACTTGGGAGGCTGAGGCAGGAGGATCATTGCAAATTTGAGACCAGTCTGGGTTGCAAAGTGAGCTCAAGGCCAGGCTGAACTGCATAGTGAGACCCTGTCTCAAAAAGAGAAAGTAAAAAATAAAAAAGACTTGATATATAGCCCAGGGCTAAAGCCTGGGGTCCAAGCCCTGGTAGTGCAAGATAAATAAATAAATAGTCCTGGGAAGGTACCTCAGCCTCAGCGCTCCTGAGTTCCATCCCCCAGTAACACACCCGTGCACACATGCATGCACATACATATGAAGGGGATCCTTAATAGAATTTACTAAGTACCTAATACATGCAGACTTCTGTTTAAGACAAGGTCTCGCTACATAGCTCAGGAGAGCTGCTAACTCACTCTGTAGGCAGGCTGTCTTCGTTCATTTGTTTTTTGTTGTTTTTTGGTACAGGGATCGAACTCATGACCTAGCGCTTGCCAGGCAGGCGCTTATGCCACTGAGCTAAATCCCCAGCCCCCCTGAGACTGTCTTCAAACTCTGCATCTTCCCGACTCAGCTGCCTTCCTAGAGCTTGGAGTACAGGCCTGTAACGACACAAGCTGCTTCCTCTTTTCCACTTTTCCACTTTCTCTCTGTCTGTCTCTCTTTCTTTCTTTTTTTTTCTTCTTTCCTCCCTCCCTTTCTTCCTTGTTTTTTAAAATTAATTTGTTTTGTTGTTTTTGAGTTTGTCTTACTATGTTGCACAGACTGACCTTGAACACTTGTGCTCAAGTGACCTTTCTGACAGGGCTACGTGAGTAGCTGGACTACAGGCATACACCATCAGTCCTGCTTTATTTCCTTTTAAAATGAATATTCTTTTTATCCTTTTTTTGCCTTTTTAATTCAAAGTAATGCATGTACATGGTTGAAATGCTATTTTGTTTGTTTGGTTTCTTGTTTTCTGCAACAGGGTCTTACTAGACAGCCCTAGCTTGTCTGGAACTCACAGTCCTCTTTGCTCAGCCACTGAAGTACTGGGATTGCAGGCATGTGCCATGAGAAGCTCTTCATATGGTTTTTAAGAGTGTCATCGTTCTAAAAAAATCCAAAATGAGCTGGGTATGGTGGACTATACATATAATGCCAGTACCCAGGAGGCTGAGGCAGGAGGATCCCCTCAAGTTGGGGGTGAGCCTGTGCTGCATAATGAGTTCAAGTTCAGCCTGAACTACATAAAGAGTTTGTCTCAAAAAACCAAAATCAGGGCCAGGGATTTAGCTCAGTGGCATAAATGCTTACTTGGCAAGTGCGAGCTCATGAGTTCCATACCTGATACAAAAAGAAATCAAAAAATATTGAGCCAGGCTTGGTGGCACTTGCCTGTAATCCCAGCACTCGGGAGGCTGAGGCAGGAAGATCAAATTGCAAAGTGAAAACCTGTCTCAAAAAAACAAAATAACATGGTCTATCAAAACTAAATGACAAAATTAAATTGTATTGGATCGCCATCAGATTTTTAGTCAAAGATATTGAAATTAAGCTGAACATCTTATTAGCATTTTGGAAAGTTTCATGGTCTTATTAAATAGTTTTACAAAATTGTTTATGCCAGACATGGTGGCACATGCCTGAAATCTCAGCTACTTGGGAAAACCTGGGGCAAGCAGATCAAAAACTGCAGCCCAGCCTGAACAATTTAGTGAGACCCAGGTCTCAAACTAAGACAAAAAGAGCTGACACCAGAGCTCAGTGGTAGGAAGAAAACAAAAAAAACGGCTCAGTCTCTGCAGTCATGTTGATCTTTTCCCAGTGATATTCTAGGCTTTGCTTCCCACGTGTAATATTTAAATATTTATGCATACAAGGGTTAGAGTAAACTGGATTAATATTACAAAATGTTCCTCAGCCCCTCCGCAGCATCAGCGAACACTGCTAATTTATGAGGAACTTCAGAACCATGAATTGGAACAAAAGAGAAGCAAGAAAAGGCTGCTCCGCTCTCTGGGAAACAATACCTTGTTATGCAAGAATCTTTCACATTCATGGGAAGAAGGAAGACTTGACAAGTTAATTAATTTGTCTTTTCTCTTACCTAAGCACTTCCATCACTCAAATCTTTTTTGCACTCCAAAATGGAGCCTCTCTCACCAAAAAAATTAGCATTCCTACTCGGTGCCTTTTGTGTTGAGGATCTAGGGCAGGAGATGTGAGGAAGTGCTTTTCCAGGAGCACGGGGAGCTGCTTAGGCAGAGGCAGATGTCTGGTTTACAGGGTTGCCTGTCTGCAGCTGATGCCACGTGACAGACAGGCAGCACCCACTTTTTGTGTTTATGACACCACTCTCTAAACCCCGTGTCTCACAGCAAGTGTCCTTCTGTAAGGGAGGTGCTACTTTAAGACGCAGTTGGATATGACACTATTCTTTTTATTTTTGTTTTTATTAAGAGACAGGTTGCTATGTTGCCTAACCTGTCTCCCAACTGCTGGGCTCAACTGATCCTCCTGCCTCAGCGTCCTATGTAGGGAGGATTATAAGTATGTGTTTAAAAGCATTTCAGTGAGCTAGGACTTGTGGAGCACACCTGTAATCCCAGCATTATGGGAGGCATTGTGGAGTATGGGAGTGTACTACAAAGCACTACAATGAATTTATAGTAAATACTGAGCTATAAGACTGTGTTATACAGCACTCTCTGCTCCAGACAGGTAAAAGTGATAGTTTATAAGTGAAATAAAACAGAAAATTAGGGCTGGGGATGTAGGCCAGTGATAGAATCCTTGCATTACATGTGCTAGGCCTTGTACTCAAGCCTCAGGGCTGGAAAGAGAGAGAAAGGGAGAGAGAGTGAGAGAGAGAGAGAGAGAGAGAGAAAGGATCAACACGATACGATGATTATGCTCAGTCATTTAATGAGATGCAGTGGAGACCAAAACTCAAAGAGCACATAGCATAATATTGTCACAGCCATGAGTTAATTAGAGTTTTCCAAGCAGACACAAATTGTTATGGTCTGTGTTCAGATGCCCCCCACAAGCCTCATGCAATCATGGACCTGGCTGAATCTAGCTTTTGTCGTCTAGCACTGGAATTGGTGGTGTGAGCGCTGCACCCACCTAGGGGTGGAGCTGACACACAGTGTAAGGGCAGGAAGAAGGCATGTCTTTTCTCTTTTGCTCAGTTTGCTCTTTCTGTTTGTGGCAGCCATAAACGGCAGCCCCAGCATGCCACCCTGCCTTAGAGCCAGCCAATTATGGACTGAAATCTCCAAAACTGTAAGAAATAAACCTTCCCTTCCCTAATTTTGAGCATCAGGTATTTTGTCTCAACAAAGAGAGAAAAGTAACTAAGACACAAATGTGTTAAACACAATAAAAATTATGCAATATCAGACTTCTTTAACTAAGAACTTCTATGCTGGGCATACTCTATGGTGGCATACTCTTGTAATGCCAGCACTTGGGAGGCTGAGGCAGGAAGATCATTGGAAGTTTGAGACCAGCCTGGGCTACAAAGTGGGCCCAAGGCCAGCCTGAACTGCATAGCGAGACCCTGTCTCAAAAAGACAAATAATAGAAACTAAAAAAAAAAGAAGAAGAACTTCTGTTCATCAAAGGAAGCTATTAAGAAAGTGAGCTAGGGTGGTGGTGCACACCTGTAATCCCACACTCTTGGAGGCTGAGTCAGGAAAATTGTGACTTCAAACCATGCCTGACTTAGTGAGCAACTTAGTGAGACCTTCTCTCAACTTAGTGACTTTGTGAGACCCTATCTCTAGATAAATAAATAACTATTTTTAAAATGTGCTACAGATGTACTTAATTGAAAAGGCCCTAGATTTGGTTGCTAGTACTAAGGGGGAAAAAATTCCACCAGAATACTCACTTTGGCAGGATTTAGAGAAGATTAGCAGGGCCTTTGCACAGGGACAATTTGAAATTCATGAAGTGTTCCACATGTTTATAAAAATGCTAATCTGGTAGAAGTTAATAGTAAAATGAAAGCTAACAGAGGTTAAGGAGGGTGTGGGGGAGGCTTGGGAAAGGTTGGTCAGTGGGTACTAAATTCCAGCCAGCAAGGAGTGTGCAGCTCTGGTGTGCCTTGCACGGTAGGCTGATTCCAGATGACACTGAAGGACTGCACATTTCAAAAACCTGGAAGAAAGACGTCTGCACTGTAAGGAAATGATAAAAGTTTGACTGCTACTAACACATCTAATCTGATTCAAGCATTAAACAAAAATATATAGGAATTAAAACATCACTTGGCACTCATTTGCTTTTAATGCTTTTTGTATTGATTAAAGAGGAAAATGCAGGCTGTGTGCGCCACAGCATGCCTGTAATCCCAACACTTGGTAGGCTGAAGCAGCAGGATCGCTGCAAATTTGAGGCCAACCTGGGCCACAAAGTAAATTAAAGGCCACTCTGAAATACACAGTGAAAACTTGTCTCAAAAAGACTGAAGGCGGGGAGGCCAGATGTACTGGTGCACCCCTGTAACCCCAGCACTCGGGAGGCTGAGGCAGGAGGATCCTTGCAAGTTCAAGACCAGCCTGGGCTACAAAATGAGCTCAAGTCCTGCCTGAATTGCATAGTGAGACCCTGTCCCAAAAAACAAAACAAAAACAGATTTTCTTTTCTTTATTTATTTTGTCTTTTTAGGAGTGCATGTCACTTCCAGTCACTTAGGAGCCCCGCAGGGTCCATCAGCCCCCTCCCTACACCGCAGGGATGAGCACAGCCACCTGCAGGACTCACCCCTGAGGGAGGAGTACAGGTGATCACAAAAGGGCCTGGAAGAGAACTTGCCCTCAGCTGGCCTGGTCCTCGCTCACCTGCGATCCTAGCTACTGCTCAGAAGACTGAAGCTCAAAGCTCACAAATTTGAGCCCAGCCTGGGAAATTTAGATCCTGTTTTAAAAAAGAAAGAAAGAGGGCTAGGATTTAGCTCAGTGACACAAGCATTTACCTGGCATGTGCGAAACTGTGAGTTCGATCCCTGGTACCAAAAAATAAAAAATAAAAATAAAAAAGAGAAACAAAACAGGGAAAGCAGGTGACAAGACTCAGTGGCACAGTGCTTGCGGAACATCTGGGAGACCCTGGGTTCAGAGCCCGGGCGTGCTGGTGCTTGTCTGTAATCTCAGCGCTTGGAGGCTGAGGCAGAAAGGTCACTGAGCTACACAGTGATACTGTCTCAGTGAGGAGGAGCACTTCCTACCAAAAATGGTGAATATCCTGGAACAAAAAGATAAAAGGAAGCCAGGCTTGTTGATACAGGCCTTGGAATCCCAGCACTCGGAAGGTTGAGGCAGTAGGATTACTGTGAGTTCAAGGCCAGCCTTCATAACAACACCCTGTCTTAAAATAAAACAACACAGAGAGGAAAGTAGCCAAAACACAAGTATGTTGGTATCTACCTTTTCTTTTCTTTCTTTTTCTTTTTCTTAATACGAAAATAGCTTTATTTTTAAAATTTGAAGCTGGGTGTAGTAATGCACAGCTGTAATCCCAGTACTTGGGAGGCTGAGGCAGGAGGAATGCTGTGAGTTTGAAGCCAACCTGGCTTACCCAGTTTAAGGCCAGGCCAATAGTGAGACATCTCAAAAACGAAACACAATCAAATAAACTTGATAGCAAATTTTAATGTCAAAAATATCATGTTTATTTACCATCTAACAAAGAAATTATATGTACTCTAAAAAAAATTATAAGTACTTTAGATTCACATGCCATGAGAACAACCAGATGCCAGCCCCTTCTGGCAAGAGCTGCCCCCCCCCAACCATGAGTGACCAGCTGATCTGGAGAAACACAGGCTGCAATGATAGCTCTGAGATAAAATACAGCTTAATGCTGTAGTGTTTAGAGTTTCACTGACTTTTCTGACCTAAAGCCGGGAGTCTGATCATCTATTCAGACAATAACAATATGCAATGTAGCATCTATGGGGATCTCCTTCTGAAGGTGATGGCCATTGTTAATCCCCTATTATCTTGTTGCAAATTCCTGTATCATTTTCATTCTTTTGCTGGGTTTGGTTTTATTCTGTTTCGTCTTGTTTGAATTATTCCTGGTGGCATGGGCAACTATTTCAAAGATAAGATATACTATGGCAGCCATTTTGGATTTACTATTATCTTGTTTTGAAGTCCTGTATAACATTTATTGTTTTGATTTTATTAGTTCTATTCTGTTCTGTTTTGATTTTATTTATTTTTTTTTTGTGGTGCTGGGATCAAACTCAAGCCCTCTTTCATCTTAGGCAAGTGGTCGGCCACTGTGCTATGTCCCCATTGCCAAAACATTTCCCTTAACCACAGTGAATGTGTTACATTTGTTAATACTTCCCCTCCTGCACACTGAAGGCCTTCCCTAACAGAGGAGACTACTGCAGTAGCTTAGAGGCCCTCACAGCCTACCATCCATGCATGCACAGCTGGGCGTGCAGCGTCTCTGAACCAACTGTGCTATATGAGTGTGGTTTAGAGCCCTCCTGAAAGAGGGGCTGAAGGAGGTGTTCAGTGGGTCTGTGTGCACACACGTGCACGCACACTCAGAGTATACAGTGAGCATGGGAGACTGTAAAAGTATGTCAGCAATGGTAGCAGGTTGTGGTGGCACACACTTGTAATCTCAGCATTTAGGAGGCTGAGGCAGGAAGATCATGAGTTCCAGGCTGACCTCGGCAACTTATCCAGATTCAGTATCAAAAGAAAATACTATTTTTCATTTTAAAAAAATTTAGCACATTTTTGAGGTACATAATGATTATACAGGGAATTGGTATGTTACACATCTCTTTTTATGGCCCCTTCCTCTTCCTCCCTCCCCAAAGAACATTCATCCCCGCCCTCTGGAGGTTGAGGGAGGGTCGTCCTGAGTTCTAGGCCAGCCTAGACTACTTAGCAAGACCCTGTCTCATGAAACAAAGCAAAATGAAACAAAACAAAAAAACCAAAAAAAGGGCTAGGGGTTTAGCACAACGGTGACTTCATATCACGTGCAGGAGGCCTGGGTTCCATCCCTAGCATCAGAAAACAAAAGCAAAACACAACAAAAATCTGCTGTGGTTTAGGAGGGTGTATCATTATACTATACGCTCCATTTTTGTTCTTCATTTTCTTTCTTCCTCTTCCTCCCCCTCCTCCTCCTCCTTCTTTTGTACTGAAGGTACTGGAATTTAACCCAGAGCCCTTGCACTGAGCTACACCCCAAGTCCTTCGTCTCATTTGTTTGTTTAAGCTCTGGCTAACCTTAGCTCGCTGTGTCACCCGGGCTGGTCAAGAATTTATAACCCTCCAGCTTTCCGAGCGCCATGACTATAGGTTTGACCACCACATAGCCATCTTTGTTTTCTTACCCAAAGTGCTCACTGATATATAAACCTGCTTTATAAGTTGGAACACGTTAATCTGAGCTTTGATTTTAGACATAAAAGGTCAGTAGCAGTATGCTTAGCCAATCAGTAATTAAGATGATTGAAACCAGTTTTCTCTTGTAAGTGGACTCTAAACTAGAAAACGTTTTTCCTAACATATGAAATTACATATATGGATACTTTTACACAATTATGACATTATAATCCCTCATAGATTTATTTTAAGCAGTTATCTGAGCAGGCATGGCAGTGGTACATGCCTGTAACCCCAGTACTCGGGAGGTTGAGACAGGATTGCCATGTGATCAAGGCCCACCTGGGTCACATAGTGAGTTCAGGGCCAGGCTGAGCTACATAATGAGACTCCATCTAAATATCAAACAAACAAACAAACAAAAATTATCTGGCACTAATGAGAGAAAAATTTGTCATAGATTGTTCCAGAAAATCTAGGTCATATAAAAACTTGGTTGTTTGGAAATTTGATTTGCTTATATAATTTTCAATTTGCTTAAAGCAGTAGATACTCATGTAAAACTTTAGAAAAGCAGCAAACCATGTAGCCAGAATTCATAAAAAGCAGGATTCATCTCTTTTACTTATATTGTATTGTTTCACAAATGGTAAACAAGCAAAATAAGTATATGTGTTAGTGCTTAAAACAAAAAAAGAGGGTTAAAGGCCAGTCTGGGCTACTTATTTCAAAGCCAGGCTGAATCACAAAGTAAAATATAAAAAAGTAAATTAAAAAAAATTAAATTAGGGCCAGGGATTTAGCTCAGCAGCACAAGTGTTTGTCTGGCAAATGGAAGGTCATGAGTTGGATCCCAGGTATAATAAATAAATAAATAAACCAAGTCTGAGCCAGGCATAATTATACATGCTGGTAATCCCAGCATTTGGGAGGCTGAGGCAGGAGGATCACTGTGAGTTTGAAGCCAGCCTGGGCTACATTGTGAGTTCAAGGCCAGCCTGAACTACATAGCAAGACCCTGTCTCAATCAGATCCACCCCCAAAAAAGATTTGTACTGAAAATGACAATTTAATTGCATGAATACTTGAAAAGTAGAAAAGATTTGATGTCTTTCCACCCTTAGAAAGGCTTTAGTTAAGCCTGTATGATAATGAATATCCAGTGACTATAGTCAGCTGCAATGTCCCAAATACCTCCACCTCAGCACTGAACTCAGCTCTTTCATTTGAACATTTGTGACATGTATTTGGCACTCATGTCCAGCCACTGTCCCTAAAAGTGAGTGGCCGTGCCAGGAAGCTCATCAGTCACAGACCATACGCTGGGCCAAACTTGCAGTAAGACCACTCAGTCCATTGCTAAGGGGCTGTGTCTTCCAGGGAGGTGACTTCAACCCATCCAGGGGTTTGGGGTGTGGTGGGAAGAGATGGCAACAGATAGTCACGGACTTGATTTTCCCAAATGAGAAGGAGTTTTTGGGCAATGGAGTCTAGATAAACAGGAGCCAGCCATGCTGTCCAGGAGATGTCCACACAATCCAGAAAATGTAAAAGCCATGAGCTAGCAAAGACTTACCTGAGTTTGGCTGTGACACAAACTGACACTACTGTAAGTGAAAATGCATTCATTGCATCCCGCCACATGAGAGCCAGCCACAGAATGCCACGGTGGCCTGCACTTGGGTGAGAGTGTAGGGGTGTACACCCACCCCACAGAACTCACCTGCATTGTTCTGAAGCCCAAGCTGGGAGGTTGTGTCTACGAGTCCTATGCCACTGCAATCTGGGGACATCTGCACTGCTTGTGGGGAAGGGATAGGCCTTGTCAACTCTCACCCCAGGTTATGGAATTGATATTCTCTTTATTTTTATGTATTTATTTATTTTTTTGGTGCCAGAGATCAAACTCACAACCTTGTGCTTACCAGGCAAGGACTTGAGCCACTACGCTAAATCCCCAGCCCTGATACTGCATTTTAAATGCTAGCAGAAGCCGTCCGAAGATTCTAAGCAGGGGGCTCTGGGGTCATGCTGACATTTACAGTTTTGAAACATGGAGAGATTATGGTAGAACAAGAGGTAATGGAGGGAAAAAAAAAAAAAAACCAGGAGAAAAAAAAGAGGTGACGCAGAGAGGCCATTGAGGAAGCTGCTCCTCGGAGGGCCTGGAGGGCTGCCTGGGGAAAGGGTGATGTCTGCGGAGACAGAAATGAACATATCCCTGGTAGATTTTTCAGGTTGACCTTACCAATATTTAATGAGAATTTACTGTGTGAGAGGAATTGAGAATAAAAATGGAAAAATGTGTTTTTTTCTTTTCTCCTTTTCTCCAATAAATGGGATTGCAGCTGGTGGCTTCACACTGAGCCACATCCCCAGCCCTTTATATTTTTTATTTTGAGACAGGATCTTGATAAGTTGCTAAATTGGCTGGGCTGGGTTCAAATTGCAATCCTACTGGGGACCACGAATTCACAGTGGCTAATTTTTTGTATATAATTTTATTTAAAGAGAATAAAACAAAACAAAACAAAACAGAATAAAGGGTAGCAACAATACAGTATTCCAAGGAAAAAAGGAAAAGAACAACAACAAAAAAACCTAAAAAAAATTATTGCTTGACAAATTACATACTGACTTCTTGGAAATAGTTGTTCAATTTACAAAGTTAAAACATGTAAAGTAGACATTCATACAGTGAGACTGTCAACAGTTCTGCTCCACAATCTGACAAAAACAGCAATATGGTCATCCATCTTACCCATGCAAATATACATGCAATTATATCAAAAGGGTAGAATTAAACACAACAAAACAGAGCAAAGCAGATCACAAGAAAGCAATGTAAGAGACAAAAATTTCAAAACTAGACAATCGGTGATATTCACTCTCTATCATACTGACTCTTGTTTTCTTCCAAATAGTTGTCCATATTGTCACATACAGGGAATTCACATGAAACAACCTAGTATGGAATTGATCTGAGCAGGACGAGGAGGGCATTTCAAGTCTTCAAGACCAGACATTAGGGAAGCCAAGAAGGGCTGTCATAGTGTCTCTCATTCTTCTCAAAACAGCTGTCCATACCTTAATGTGTGTGGAACTTAAACAAGGCAAAGCAAGCTAAGATCACTTTGAACAAAAAGTGATAGTTTTGCTGGACTTCACATCATGACATTATGGAATCAGCAGTGGGTATTGTAATGTCTCTTTTTCTTAAAAGTAGTTGTTCATTTCAACATGTGTTGTTCATTTCAACATGTGTTGGTTCTCGTAAAATGTTTATAAGCTCTACACATGCATGAGTCTCTACACGTATATCTATCATTTCTGTATTAGCAGGAAAAACAAAACAAAGCAAGATAAAACAAAACAATTCCTAGAAAAGCATGAGGCAGAAAAGTCACATAAAACCACAATACAAGGTGATCTACAATGGTTACCATGGTGTCTCAGCAGTGTATAACAACATTAATAAAAACGAAGCATTGGAGATATTATAAGACTTCAAAAG
>PVJX010036930.1:0-17172 GCA_004027295.1 Dolichotis patagonum | reverse complement strand
AGCTTGCAGCCGCTCAACAGCTGGTGCAGGACCAGTTAAATGCAGGCCACATTGTCCCGAGCGACTCCCCCTGGAACACGCCCATTTTTGTTATACGAAAAAAGTCAGGAAAATGGAGGCTACTACAAGATCTTAGGGCAATAAACAAGACTATGGTTGTAATGGGACCTTTACAGCCAGGCCTTCCTTCACCCAGTGCCATTCCATTAGGATTCTTTAAAATTGTCATAGATCTCAAAGACTGCTTTTTCTCAATCCCCCTACACCCACAAGATCAAAAACGCTTTGCTTTTAGTCTCCCAACTACTAATTTTAAGGCTCCCATGCAGAGATTTCAATGGCAAGTCCTCCCTTAGGGGATGGCCAATTCCCCTACATTATGCCAGGCTTTTGTTGCTGCTGTTATGCAACCAGTTAGGGATCATTGGCCAAATATATATATTTTTCATTATATGGATGACATCCTCTTGGTGGGATAGGGACCAAGTCTTACAATGTTACCAGGCACTACAAGTCGCCTTACAGAAAGCCGGACTCCAAATAGCACCAGATAAAGTCCAGCTTACAGATCCATATATATATCTGGGTTTTCAGCTACAGGGCACCCAAATACTTTCCCCAAAGCCCCAATTAAGGCTTGATGGTCTCCGGACACTTAATGATTTTCAAAAACTTTTGGGGGATATCAATTGGCTCTTACCTTATTTAAAATTAACCAAACATGACTTACAACCCCTTTATGAAACCCTCAGAGGGGACACAGACCCAACATCCCCTCATGAACTTACCTCTTATGCCAGAAAGGCACTCATTAGAGTAGAAGAGGCTATTGCACAGCAAACTGTTTCCTTCATAGATTATAACAAACCTCTACAACTCCTCATTTTTAATACAAAGCTCTCCCCTACAGCAGTGTTCTGGCAACAAGCCCCCCTCATGTGGCTTCATTTGCCAGTCTCTCCAAAAAGGGTGTTATTACCCTACTACTAGGCTGTCTCTGACCTGATAATTCAAGGCAGAAAACTAGGAAAATGTTATTTTGGTAGAGAGCCAGATATCATTATTCAACCCTTCACTAAAGATCAAGTGGACTGGCTACTTCAGACCACTGAGGCATGGCCTATTGCTTTAGCCTCCTTCTCAGGGACCATCGACAATCATTACCCCCCAAATAAGTTGATTGATTTTGCTAATCGTCACCTATTCATTTTTCCCAAGATCACGGCTTCCCAACCCCTTTCTGATGCCCTAGTGGTATTTACTGATGGCTCCTCTTCTGGAAAAGCCGCTTATGTAACACGAGATAGTGTCACTACTCTCTAAACAGGGACATCTTCTGCACAGCTGGCAGAACTATAGGCTATTCTTGCAGTTTTTACCACTTACCCCGAACAGTCCTTCAACTTAATCACAGACAGTACCTACCTTGCTCAGTCTGTTCCATTATTAGAAACTGTTGCCACTATAGGTTATACCTCCTCAGCTGCAAATCTATTCAAACAGCTACAAGATATGATTCGGCTTCGCCGTCACAAGTTTTTTATTGGCCACTTACAAGCTCATTCTGGCCTTCCGGGTCCCCTTGCTCAGGGAAATCATCTGGCTGATGTCGCCACACGGATGCAGGTCTTCATGACCCACTCTGAGTTGATGGATGACTCCAGGGTGTCTGAGGCACAATGGGCTCATCAACTACACCACCTCAATGCCCAAACCCTCCGTCTCCTCCATAAAATTACCCGAGAACAAGCCCGACAAATTGTTAAAAACTGTCCCTCCTGCGCTACCCATCTACCTGTTCAACACCTAGGAGTCAACCCAAAAGGCTTAATCCCTAATGCCTTAAGGCAAATGGATGTTACTCATTTTAATGAATTTGGCAACTTAAAATATATACATGTGATAGTTGACACATACAGTGGCTTCATTTTTGCCACCCTCCAGACTGGAAAAGCTGCCAAACATATTATAGCTCATATGCTATCAGCTCTCTCCGTTCTGGGATGTCCCCAACAGCTCAAAACTGACAATGGCCCTGGCTATACAAGTACTTCCTTTGCTCAATTTTGTAAGTGCCTTAATATTCTTCATATAACAGGTATACCTTACAATCCTCAAGGACGAGGCATTGTTGAACGCGCACATCGTTCTCTTAAGTCCACTATAGATAAAAGGGAGAACATGGTACCCTACTCGGGGGTCCCCCAGAAATATCCTTTCACATGCCCTTTTCATTTTAAACTCTTTATCCCTAGACACTTTAGGCTGTTCTGCGGGGTCTCGCTTTTGGCATACACAGACGCAAACACAGTTTGCCTCAGTATTATGGAAAGATCCACTAAGTCCTGGAATGGCCCCGACCCTGTTCTCATCTGGGGGCAAGGCTCAGTCTGTGTTTATTCTAAGCAAGAAAAAGGAGCTAGATGGCTGCCTGAACGACTTGTAAAGCAAATAGACAATCCCTCTTCCAAGATTTTAGATGATGCCCAGGAATGACATCCTCTCCTGAGGCACAACCCCCTGTGCCCCCCAACAGGACACATTTTTGTCTGTGGTAATAATAGAGCCTATACTTATCTTCCATCCAACTGGACAGGTACATGCATGACCACTTCCCTCTTGCCCGACATAGATATTGTCCCAGGTGACCAACCTATCCCAGTGCCAACATTTGATTATATTGCTGGCTGCCAAAAAAGAGCGGTAATGCTAATCCTGCTCTTGGTGGGAATGGGCCTCACCGGCGCTGTAGCCACAGGGACTGCTGGCCTTGCCGTTGCCCTAGACAAATATTCTGACTTATCTAACCAGCTGTCTGAAGATGTTCAAGCCTTATCCTTCACTATACAGACTCTCCAAAATCAACTAGACTCCTTGGCAGAGGTCGTCCTACAAAACAGACAAGGACTAGACCTACTCACAGCAGAACAGGGAGGGATCTGTCTTGCCTTACAGAAAAAGTGCTGCTTTTATGTCAACCAGTCCGGCCTTGTGCGCGGAAAACTCCAAGATCTAGAAGATCGACTCCGACAACATTGGCAACAAATGGCTACTAGCCCCTTCTCCTCCATGTGGGGGGTCCTCTTCCCTTATATTGCCCCCCTTCTGGGAACCCTAGCTGCCTTATTGTTATTTCTAACTGTTGGCCCTTGCATCTTCCAGAGGATCATGAGGCTTTTTAAGGATAGAATTGACGCTTTCATGGCAAAGCCCATTTGGGTACATTATCATCAACTGGAGATGGCAGATCAACAAACTTACTGGGAAACGATTCCCACAAATGGCCTGTATTGATGATGTGGCCCAGATGCCTTGAGGTACTACACGGGCAGCCAGCGACGGGCAACTTGGACATTTGTGCTACACCACCAGCCACCTAAGACAGGCACAGGACCAACTGCTGTCCTGCAGGCCTATGACGGGTAAGGCTCGGTTGGGTTCTCATATGGAGTCCATGTCCCAAGACAGGTACCGTCTTCACAAGGCCTGCCATACTCCTGATTTTATAAAATGATAAGGGAGCAGATGTAGGGAGCGGCGGGATAGCCTCACTGCTGCCACCCCATCCCGCCTCCTATGGGCATTTGGTGCGTCTGCCTACATTGCCCATGATCCTCTCTGCCTGGCCGGACATGACTGCGACCTATCCGGTCTCCACAACATCTCTGCCTGATGACAATTTCCTGCCCTCACCCTATATAAACCATGTTCACTTCCTTAATAAACGAGACTTGATTGGAACTGCTCAACTTGTCTCTGTCTCTCTTTCCTCTTGCCCTGCCCCTCATCCCCGTTCCCTCTCCAGGTGAGACCCACAGACTAATCCGAGGGCAGGATCAATGATTTTATTATCTTATTAGAAACCAGAATCGTTATTTTTAGAAACCAGAAGTCCTTTGAAATGTAGAGTGTCAGGCCATCAAGGTGTCAGTTCAAGGCCAAGTATCTGCCAAGAGTCATTTACATTCCATTCTATGGTGCCTTTTTATTTCTTTAAGGCCTGGAATCGCAGATAGCACATCTGTTTTCTTCAACAGTGTCATTAATTTGTTGAACTTATAAATAATGTGAATCACAGCCACTCTCACACTTCAGTGACCAAAATGGAGACTCTTCCATCTTCAGTCAGCCACAGTTCTGTCCCTGAAGGGCAACACTGACAATAGCAACATTTTCAGTAGTTAAGAATTCATATTTCTCTAGAATTTAATGATGAATAAACTAGTTTGAGTGGAACATTTTTTTTTTTTTTTTAACAGTCTCGCTGTGTAGTGCAGGCTGGTCTTGAACTCAAATTATGTAACCCAGGCTGGCCTCCAACTCATGGCAATCCTCCTGACTCAGCCGCCATGCCTGATTGAGGAGAACTTTTGATGGAACTCCTGGTTAGGCTGCTGAGTATGGCTGCCGGTGAGATGTATTTCAAAGGAAGTATCATCTGAGCATTTTCAAAAAACAGCTTACAGCTGCTTACACAGGGAGTGTAGCTGAGTACTGTCCTTCGTTAGCATCAAGCACACAGACATGGCCTGGAAATCCCTGAGAGGTTAGTAGGACATGGTCAGGCCTGAGATTCTGCATGCTGAGGAGATTTCAGGAGGTGCGAACAAACATCTTCAGGCAGCAGGGGTGGATTCGCTGCCTGATGGACAGCAGGGGACGCGGGAGGTCCCCTCTTTTAGTTCTGTAACTTTCAGGCTCATTCAGCTCAGTGGTGACCTTAGAAAGACATTTCAAGGATTCCTGAAAGTTCTCTCTTAATGCAAGTTGCATACTTCATTTGTCTTCACTATGAAAAAAATCCAGCCCAGTTTGAGGTGACATAAGTAAATAAATGTACTAACTGTGCAGGTTTTTTTATTTTGGTAGTTCTTTTCTTCAGGAGTGCTGCCTAGGTTATTGCCAGAGATAGATATGTACAATTCATAATGGTTGAAGAAATGCTAGTAAGGTACTACTTCCCCAAATGAGGTTATGATGAAGATTTAAGTATATTTTTTCACAGTAATAACTAACATTTATATACCATGTTCTGAGTGAATAATTGTATCTTCAATAACCTTCTGTTAGGTTGAAAAAGTCCTGATCACATCTGTTTTACAGATAAGAAAACTCAGGATCAAAGATGTTCAGTGAATTGCTCAAGGCTACATGCTAGACAAGTGGCTAGGCTCAACGTTAGGCCTGAATCTAAACGTCATGCTTTCTTCTGTACTTTTAAACTGTTAAACTTCTCATTTTTCTCCAGTTTGGGTCCAACACACATTCTCTAACCATGCATAAAAATAAGCTGTTGCTATCCTTGATTAGAGTGTAGATTCTTAGATCCCCAGCCCAGAGAAGTCAGGGGGAGGGTATGGCAAGGTTCTGCATAATCAGCGTCCCATATAATTCAAATTAAGATGGTCTGATAAAGTAGAATTCAATTGAAAGCGCTCAAAGGAACACAATGCGATCAACTCAGAACTTGCTATAGCAAGTCAGTCACCTCTTGCTTTTGGCAGAGGCTCAAAGGCAGGCAGGAAAGTGAAAAGCTTTGATGAAAGAGGAGAGCCCTAAGGCATCCTCTGATTGGAAGCTGTTGGCCTGGGAAAGGTGGGGGCGGCCAGTAGATGCAGGGGTATTTGATGTGATTGGTTTGGAGGACATATTTGGCTTTCTCTGTTGGTCTCGAGGTGGAAGCAGGGATAAAAACAAAGTAGTTGACCTTGTCCTGACTGTCCTGATCCAACCGCTGCAGGCCGTGGGTGGGCTTCCTGGGACCTTAGGGGGCGCGGAGTTCCATTGTCCTGTAGTGTATGGGCGTTCTCTGTTGCAGGATTCTTTCTCCAGGACTATGCGAAACACACTGCGACCTGGCGGTGGCTACACCCTGACCTTCCTCTCTGCAGCTGGTGGTGGATTGGTAAGCTCTAAGAGAGCTACAAACCTTCCCATGCTTACCAATTCCCAGCCCTAAGGCGCTCAGAAGGCACTTAATAAAATGGTGCTACTGAAGGATAAATATAGATACTCGAAACTAGCTTTTGTTGGAACAAGAAAAGGAACTTTTTGGTGTGGCACATGGGCATCTTTACGTGAAGGAGCTGGCTGTCACCAGTCCAGGTGGCCGTTGCTCCTTGAAGTTACCGGTGCTCTAGTTCAGTAACCTGAACCCCAGTCCTCGGACTCCCCCTTGGCGTTGGCTGCCCCGAGGTTCCTCCAGGCTTTCAGGTTAACCCGGGCTCCCCTCACAGCCCCAGCTCCTTCAGCTTTGCCGCAGTCTGTCCCAGTCTTTCCGCACGCCCCCGGCCCTCTTCAGGGCCCTCTTCAGGGCCGTAGACGGTCTTACTCAGGGAGGCTGTCTCAGCTTACTCAGGGAGGCTGTCTGGGGAGATTGGCGTTCCGGCAGGACTGGGCGGGCGGGCGCGGAGTCGCCCCCGGGAAGCCGCCCCACCTGCGCGGTCTCGCAGCCGCCGCGCGCGGGTTGTTCCCGCGAGCGGCCCCGCGCCCGGGCCTGCGCGGGGGGCTGTTCGGGCGGAGGCGGGGGAGCAGCCGGGGCACCAAAATAGGAGCAGCTGAAGGCTGGAGTCGCACTCCAGGCAGCCACGCCGCGCCGCGCCGCGCCGCTTCCAAAGATGGTCAGAGGGTCCCGCGGCGCCGCCGCCCCGGCTCGCCGCTAGCAGGGCTACACAGCGTCCCCGAGCCGCCGCCGGAGGTAGGTGCGCCGCAGACCCGGACCGGCGAGCGGGAGCGTGGGGCCGCGGGCAGAGCGAGGCCGCGCCGCTCCCCGAGCCCAGCCGCCTCGGCGCCGCGCAGACAAAGGCCGCGCGGGCTCCGGGCCGAGCCGGGCGCGTGGGGCCGCCCGCCGCGCGCTCCACACCTGCGCTCCACGCGACGCGGACGCCGGCCCGGTGTGGCGCGCTGGAGCCGAGCCCGCCGCAGGCCCGAGCGGGCGGCCTCCGGGCGGGAAGGTGGCCCGGGCCCAGGCGGGCACCGAAGCCCCCGCGCCGGGCGCGGGGAGGGGCGCGGGCTGCCCGGCTGGTGCTGGGCTTTTCCCCTTCCCGAGGCAGAGGCCCAGCGTTTCCCTTTCCCGAGATTTTTTTCTCCACTTATATTTCGACGATCCCTTTTGTGGCATCCAGATGTGAGTTGAAGGGGAGAAGGAGCTAAGGAAAAAGGCTGACTTGGGGCAGAGGCGAGGCGTCCAAGGTCTGGTGGCCAGTGTGGTGGCCGCTCCTGCTCTTGGCTTGTCAAGCATGAGGTGCCCTTTGGGACCGCCAGCCTAGGACAGATCGCAGACGGGCGAAGAGCAGATAGCTATTTCTGCTCAAACGTGCCACTGAAAAATTCGGAGATGGGGGCTCATTTCTGCCTCACAGCTACCCTGAATTTAGATAGACCACTATATGAATTGTGAAGCAGCCCAACCACATTTTGCATTTGCTGCTTAGAATGCTGAATTTGGTCTAGTTTTAAAGTATACCCAATGCTAATCTGATTCTAGTGATTGGAATATATAGAGTTGATTAAAGTAATATGTAAATTGAAAAGACTTTTATTATTTCATATTTATTGCAGCCATGGCTTTAAAAGGACAAGAAGATTATATTTATCTTTTCAAGGATTCTGCACATCCGGTGGATTTTCTTGCTGCATTCAGAACATTTTACTTGGATGGATTGTTTACTGATATTACCCTTCAGTGCCCTTCAGGCATAATCTTTCATTGTCATAGAGCTGTTTTAGCTGCTTGTAGCAATTATTTCAAGGCAATGTTTACAGCTGACATGAAAGAAAAATTTAAAAATAAAATAAAACTCTCTGGCATCCATCATGATATTCTGGAAGGCCTTGTGAATTACGCATATACTTCTCAAATTGAAATAACTAAAAGAAATGTTCAAAGCCTGCTTGAAGCAGCAGATCTACTACAGTTCCTTTCAGTAAAGAAGGCATGTGAGCAGTTCTTGGTGAGACACCTGGATATTGATAATTGTATTGGAATGCACTCCTTTGCAGAATTTCATGTGTGTCCAGAACTAGAGAAGGAATCTCGAAGAATTCTATGTTCAAGATTTAAGGAAGTATGGCAACAAGAAGAGTTTCTGGAAATCAGCCTTGAGAAGTTTCTCTTTATCTTGTCCAGAAAGAATCTCAATGTTTGGAAAGAAGAAGCTGTCATAGAGCCAGTTATTAAGTGGACTGCTTATGATGTAGAAAATCGAATTGAATGCCTATACAGTCTACTAAGCTATATCAACATAGATATAGATCCAGTGTATTTAAAAACTGCTTTAGGCCTTCAAAGAAGCTGCTTACTAACAGAAAACAAGATCCGCTCTCTAATATGCAATGCCTTGAACCCCATGCGTAAAGAGATTTCCCAGCGGTCCACAGCCACGATGTATATCGTTGGAGGCTATTACTGGCATCCTTTATCAGAGGTTCACATATGGGATCCTTTGACAAATGTTTGGATTCAGGGAGCAGAAATACCAGATTACACCAGAGAGAGCTATGGTGTTACATGTTTAGGACCCAACATTTATGTAACTGGAGGCTATAGGACGGATAACATAGAAGCTCTTGACACAGTGTGGATCTATAACAGTGAAAGTGATGAGTGGGTGGAAGGTCTGCCAATGCTCAATGCCAGGTATTACCACTGTGCGGTCACCTTGGGTGGCTGTGTCTATGCTCTCGGTGGTTACAGAAAAGGGGCTCCAGCAGAAGAGGCCGAGTTCTATGATCCATTAAAAGAGAAATGGATTCCTATTGCAAACATGATCAAAGGTAAGTTCGGGTTTTGTTTATCTTGTGTTTTTTAGATGCCTAGGTTTAGCCCAGCAGTCTCATTTCTCTTGCGAGTAACTTTAAATTAAATAGGATTTATTACTTTGGGAGACTCTCTGAAACTATAATAGATTATACAAACAGGGTTGGACAGAATGTTCCAGGTAAAAACAGAATAGCATAATCCTTAATTTTTCTGAGAATCATTTAATTAAAATGTACTACTCAGGCTAGAAAAGAAATAATCAGGAAACAGAAATGTAAGAAAACCAGATAATTCATTCTGTTTACTCTATATAGACCTCCCTCTAAGTGAGGATCTTGCTTCAAGTCCTCAGGGAGGAAAAATTTTTTTTAACAACTTGTTCTTGAAATCAAACCCTTTTCAGTTCTGCTTTTTTTTTTTTAAACATTTATGTTTTTTTTCTTCTCAAAATATACTGATCATCTCTCAAAGGTTCTTCATTAAAGCTTTGGAATGTTTGGTCCCTACAGGATATAAAAAAGTAAATTGTCCCAAGAACTGAAGACAAATAAACCTCTGCTCTATGTGACACAGGCTTGTGTCAGAATAAAGGAGAGGAGCAGATCCTATAGTTTTTCTTTTGTGGCCCACAGGCCAGGCACACTGTTGGGTCTCAGTATCTGGCTCCAGCTCTGTTTTCTGCTGTGCTTGCTAATGTACTAGCCTTGTTCTCCTTGCCTCCCACTGGAGAAAAAGCTAAACTGGAATCTGATTTCACTACATTTATTCATTGTTGCTGGGGAGTTCCAAAAACAGCTGGTAGGTTGTTAGCAAACTTGTGTCATTTTGTCCCAAATGTTTCTTCCCAGGCCCTTCTGTTTCTTTTTTTAATGCTGGTGAGGCTGTGGGAATTTGACCTGGTCTGGAAATCTGAACTGGTGCAATCCCTGGACGACCAGCAGGAAGTTTGAGAGGCAACGTGGTCTTGTGATCAGGCAGCTACACTGCAGCTGCAGCTGCACTGCCTGGGTCCAAATCCCTACCTTCTACTTACTGGGGAGCTTGGGAAAATTGTTCAGTCTCTTCTTGCACCAGTTTTGCAGTCTGCATGATGAGGATGAAACAGTCCATAGTTTAGGATCATGGGAGGATTAAGTGAATTTATGCTTGTGGAGAGTCGGGAGCAGCCCTCAGTAATGATGTTAGGACTGATTGTCTCGGATGTCAGTACTGAAGAACCCATCAGCTTTAAGAGGGCAAAAATACTATTCATGTTAAATCAGAACTGTTCCTACCCATGCCCATAGGTACAGCAGTAGTTGGAAGGGTGAGAGAACTGACCCTCAAGCCCACTGTAGCTAATTGGTTGGTTTTTTACCTTGTCGTGACCTTGACCACTACTTAACTTTCCAGTGTGGTCCTGACTCCCATCCCACAAAAAAACAAGAAAAGTCCAACTATTTTAGCAGCTATTGCCAGACTGAGTATGTTTCTGCTTGTTTCTTAATGGTGAGATAATGGGTTCAATAGTGCAGACTATATTTCTCTGAGGATGGATGTTTATGACTTTACCAGAATTTTAAAAAGTTGCATTTGAAATGCTGATTGCTGAAGAGAAAATGCTGCACCGCTTTATCTAGTGTGAAAGAAAGCCCTATGTATGCTTGCCTTGCCCTCGAGTGGATGGGAGATAACACCCTATGTCCCCAAATCCTTCCTCACCTGCCACCTGGGCCTAAATTTCAGAGATTAATTCTTTTTAACTTTTGGAGTTTTGATTCTTGATTATATCTAGTTAACCCAAGGAAGGGTAGCACTAAGCCAGTTTGGTACAGTCTTGACTAGTACTGTTCTGATGGAGTCATTCCAAAATTTTAGTTACTCGGTTTTCTGTAGAGAGGATAACATTTATCTCAGTTTGTGTTATTTGTAGTCATGCGGTCAACTAGCAGCTTCCCCAGGTAATGTGAACTTAATTTGTACAGGGTGAAATTCCAAATTCATTTCCTTTTTCGATGTAGGGGGATGTGATGTACAGAGAAGAAATAAACATTTGGTTACGAACCCCTAAAGTATTTTTTTGCATCATAGCTACTGTCCTTACAAACCTATTTTTATTTTGAAGTGCAAATGAACTGAGATTAAACTGCATCCAGCACATAGCAATACTAAATAAAAGTTGGTTGAAAGACTAAACCAATATTTTCAACTGAATTGAACCTTATCATCTTTCTTTCTCTTTTCTTCTCTCACTGAACCAGTTTCCTCTTCCTCCTGACTATTCTGTGGCATCAGTGTCCCCCAGTTGGCCCATCTCAGGACCTCAGAATTGGGCTGATGGGTCTTGGATTCAGTTATCAAGGCCTATCGGACCTGTCTTTCGCCTCTGCACCCTTCCCTGCAGACCTGAGGTCCTTTCTAAATCAGGCCCTCTCCACTTGCCACTTGAGCCAGCAGCACCTACATCTTCCTGACTCATTTCCATCTTCCTTTCTTGGTCCCTCTCATGCTCTCTTTTAAAAGTTTTAAAAACTCAGCTAATTAAGTCCAGATTTTTAGTTGGGCATCAGAGTTCTTGACCATAAATGCTACCTGTTCGGTCAATAGGCTTTTTAGTGTTGCCCAGTAAATCTTTGCCTCTTTTTTATGGTACGTCTTCCAGTCTATAACTGTTTGTTCTATGTGTCTCACCCTGTCTTAAAGAACATATGGAACCTTCCTTTTTCATTTTTTTATCCTGTGTATCACCTAGCACATTGCCTTACATCTACCATCAGTAATAACAAAAAACCCTAATAAACTTAGCTGGTTATTCACTGCAAAAAGAATAAATACTCAGTCTAACAGTCTGATTTCTATTGACGCACAGGCGTGGGAAATGCTACTGCCTGTGTCTTACATGAAGTTATCTATGTCATTGGCGGCCACTGTGGGTACAGAGGAAGCTGCAACTATGACAAGGTCCAGAGCTACAATTCGGATATCAATGAATGGAGCCTCATCACCTCCAGTCCACACCCAGGTAACCAGATATTCCCCCAAATACTGCTCCGTGCGGTTTATCCCCATAGAGATGGCTAAAAATGAGTGGAAATGGAAAATGCTAGGCTTGTGGTAGACTACACATGGGTATAATTTAAAAGTTCACAATATCTACATATCCATCTAATATAATCATGGTTAGAGTCTGATTAGATCAGATATTTTCCCTGATGTGTCTATATAACACCTGTTAAGGCTGTGTGGTTAAAAGTGATAGGTTCCTTTTAAATTTTTTCACTTATGTTCTTTTTGTTGTTTGTTTCCTGTTCCTTTATTATGTGTTTTCTTTCATTTATGACATGCAATATTTAAAACAAAGTTTTTATAGACAGTTAAAAAGCACTAGTCCAGCAGATGGTCAGGAAGGGTACCTGGAGATTGAAGTTCAGCTTTCAGAAGCCTGTTCTTTATGGGTTTTGATTATCATGAAGCACTCATTCCTGTGAGGGTTTTGATTATCATGAAGCACTCATTCCTGTGATAAGCAGAGCCCTGTGTTGTTACCACCTAAGTCTTAAAGGGACATTGCTGTTCTCCATGGGGAATGAATGGCCTCCTCCTGTGATGTCTTTCACTCTTTGACTTTCTCTTTTTGTGATGAACTCAGGGATATACTTTTAGCCTAGTATGGGGGCCAGGGGCTAGAGCTTAGTGATAAGAGAACCTTCTTAGCATGCAGGAAACCCTGGGTTCAATCTCAGGACCAGAAAAAAAAGAAGTTTTAACCTTTTAACAACTGTGTCGTATATTTAAGCTCCTTTATCAAGAAAAAAATCATATTGTCATATCACCATAATTACTTTGAATCATCTTCCATAGCATGTCAGACTTTTATGTGTGCTGCTGGAGAGGGCGATTAAAACCCACAAGCTTGAACTGTATGAGAATAACAGTAATAGCTAACCTTACTGAACACATACCGTAGGTCAGTTACTAGCTACGCATTTTGCGTGTAGCATTAGCCAAATTCTCACTGCTATTCTGTGGGTGCATACTTTGTATGTGTGTATAGCACATAATGTTTACATTCCTTGTATGGAGTTGAACATGTACATAATGTATCTTAATTCCTTTTTTCATCCCTTTTTCTCTATCTCTTGATCTCCTCATTTGAGAAAATCTATCTTCCTACTTCCTAACATCTTTTATTTTGCTGTTTATTTACAATTTGGGTTTCTCTTATAAAAGAAATCATGCTATGTTTAAACTTGTATGTCTGGTTTATTTCATTTAACATTATAATCTCAAGGTGCATTCATGTTCCTACAAATGACTCAGTTTATCCTTCTTTATGGCAGAGTACTACTCTGATGTGTATAAATGTCACATTTTCTTTATCCATTCACCTGTTGATGAACTTATATGCTGCTTCCAAGATTTAGCATATTTGGAAATAAAGTCTTAGAAAGCGTAAGTAATTTTTCCAACGTCATACAATTTGAAAGTGGTGCTCCAGGAGTCACATTCTAGTAATCTGATTCCACATCTGTGCTCCAAACACTAAGCAATCTGCCTCTCCTAAGGCATTCCTGCTTTTGACCTGTGCAGCCACTTCTTCATCCATTATCTGTCTCATCTTTCAGTTCATGTGCAGCACACCGGAATTGGGTGCTACATCTCCATATGCCATAGGCTTTGCATAATAAGAAAGTTGGCCTGCAGGATGGCCTGACGCTGAAGATGTCGTAGAACAGGCAGACTTCCGTCTCTTAATCATTCAGCTCGTTCTAGACTTCCCACCGCACTGTTGTAACTAATGCACTTCTAGTGGAAAGTAATAATAATAGGTCATACTGAGTTTTAGCTACTTTACTCAGTTTGTGCCAGGCACTACTTTTCCAGTAATTATACATACATGAATATCTTTGTATTTGTCTGCTTCATGTTACTATGATAGGCTACCTATGGCAACTAAATTATAAAGAGAAAAAGTTTGTTTAGCTTACAGTTTGGAGGATCAAATTCAAGATTAGAGGCGTACTTACTCAGTCACTGATGAGGGCAGTGGGAAGCAATGGTGGAAGCATTTGTCAGAGCAGGTGCTCACTTCACAAGCCCAGAAACAAGAAGAGGGACAGGACTGATTTCTAGAAACTGCTCATGGTGACCTAAGGACATCCAAAATCACTCACCCCTTAAAGGGGTACAGCATCTTCCAGTACCACCGTGCTGGGGACCAAGTCTTTGCAGGTGGTCCTTCGGATGAAATGACTCATATTCAACCACAGCACTGTCTAAACCTTTTAATAATCCTGTAACCTAGGTAGGTACTGTTAGCTCTCTTAACGTCCACTGAGAGCAGAGACATTAAATACAGCAAATTGCCCATGGTCAGCCAGCTAGTGTTGTTAAGAGGTTTGACTCCAGACAGTCTGGCTTGGAACCCGTGCTCTTAACTTTGCTCTTCCCTCATTTGACCCTCATGTCAACCTTATGAATTAGATAATTACTCTCCCTATTTTGTGTTTAGACTTATCTTTCCAACAAAATTCAATACATAAAAAGGTCAGATTAATAAATTAGCAGGAGATATAGTATAAATTTAGTATAACTTCATAGAGGAGATCTTTAAAATTAAATTAAATTTAACTTAAAATTTCATAATATAATACAGCTTATTAGCTACTTGAAAAAGAGTCTAAAAGCACTGGAACTTAAGCCTAGTATTAGGAACTAAGGAAAGTTGAAAATGAAACCCAAAAATTACAGTCTAAATCAATAAGAAGATGTAATTCCTCATGTACTGTTTTGATTTACATTGAACTTTTTCCTGGTGAGAGGTGGAAAACATTAAATTAGCACCCTGCATGATGTATTGTATTTGACTTTCACAGTACTTAAAATATTTTCATATTAACTTGCTACTGAAATTTCAAATTGAGACTTTCACATGAAACTCATGGTTTCTTGCTTTTAGAAAAGTTGAAAGGTCCAGCAACCAGACAGTATCCTTCCCGGCAGCAGTCACTGGAGCCCATCATAGCTGTTCTAGTCAGACAGGGCTCATTTCCTCCAGTGCTCCCCAGTCCGTCCAATGCTGTCACACCACAGACGGAGGAGGGCAGCAGTATCACTCTTGACTTGCTTCTGTCAGCTGGGCCGTTGTCTCCATAAGCTCTTGAAATCATTTGCATTCTCATCCACTGAACTACAGCAAAGTGTACTCCTTACACACTTCCCAGACATCCCCTGAAGAACGTAAGGTAGATCAGTCATCAGATCCAAGTCTGCGTCGTACAGTTACATGGCTTTGACTGGGAAGAAGTGACTATTATTTTCCTAAAGGGTAATACAATTATTTTATTTAATCTTAACCCCTTTAATAGGGTGGCTTTGTATAATTGAGGAACATGGGACCATAAGTTCATTAAATTCAAGACAGCATTTATTAAGACCCTTCTTTAGGAAAAGTGATATTCTAATAATTATGTAAAGACACAAAGATAATTAAGTCCTCAGTTTTGCTGTCATAGGAGCTAGAATCTAGTAGCAAATATACATACTTTGTAGAATAGTTGACAATCTTTAGCTAAGTCCCTTTTTTTTTTTTGGTATTGGGGATGTGAACTCATGACCTAGCACTTGCCAGGTAGGCACTTGTGCCATCGAGCTAATAACTCCAGCCCCTACTTTAGCTAAGTTCTATACAAATGGGTGCTATTGTGATTGACAATACTGAGAGCTTATTATCAAGAAATCAACCAATAACAAATGCTGGGCTGTCGGGAAAAAGGAACCCTTCTCCACTCTTGGGAGTGTAGACTGGTGCAGCCACTGTGGAAATCTGTGTGGAGATTCCTCCAAAAACTAGGATTGGAGGTTCCATTGAACTCAGTTGTTCCGCTTCTGGGAATCTTTCTTTCTTTTTTTTTTTTTTTTTTTTTTTTTGCAGTACCAGGGATCGAACTCATGACCTCACACTTGCCATGCAGGTGCTTATGCCACTGAGCTAAATCCCCAGCCCTGGGAATCTTTCTAGAAGAATGAAAAACATCGTACCATAGCAATATATGTGCACCTATGTTTATAGCAGCAACATTTTTAATCACTATATCTTGGAAACAACCTAAATGCCTGTTGACTGAGAAATGGATAAAAAAAGATGTGGTACTTTTACACAATGGAGTACTACTCAGCCATTAAAAAGGACAAACTTGATACTTTTATAGGTAAATGGATGCAACTTGAGACCGTACATCGAAGAGAAAGGTTTGTGCTGGTACTATTTAGAAAATTGAATGCAGATGTCTTGTACTCTGGGTGACTGATTTGGGGATGACAATGTGCAATGTTTGTACCATTGTTGTCCCCTGATTGTTGTGTTTTCAGATTTTGTTTTTCCTTTCTCTTTGAAATAAAATGAATTTTTAACAATATGATATTTTTATACAATGGAATACTGCTTAGCCATAAAAAAGGATAAACTTGAGACTTTTATAGGTAAATGGATGCAACTAGAGACCATACTCATAAGTGAAATAAATTAGACTTCCATGTATAAACACTGTATTGTCTCCCTAGTGTGAGATGCTGAAAGAAATAATACATGTGTGTATATGTATATATAAATGATAGTTAAGATAGTTGTACTATTCTCTTAGTTCATTGAAAAGAATGGTTTGTGCTAATATTGTTTGGACAATTAAAAAGATAACAATACACGTTGGGTGTGATGGTGCACACTTGTAATCCTAGCACTAAGGAGGCTGGGGCAGGAGGATTCCTGCGAGTTTGAGGCCAGCCTGGGCTACAGAGTGAGTTCAGAGCCAGCCTACACTGCATAGTGAAACCCTGTCTCAAACAAAACAAAACAAAGATAACAATAAGCAATGTATTAATCATTGTTACCCTCTAATTATCGAGTTTTGAAATTTTGTTATATTTTTCTTTTTAAAATTAAAAAAAAAAAGAATACTGAGTCTGAGTAAAGGAAATATGGCTGTGTCACAGTGCAGCCTGGGTGGGTGTGTAGGAGGTTGGCCTTAAAGATTGGGCATAGAGATAGAAACCTGCTTGGATATGGTTGGAAATAGGCCTCACATTCAATTAGTAACGAACTTTTATTTACATCTAGACATTAAGTGTTCCTTATTAGCTTGTCCCTTCCCCCCTTTCTTCATCTAAGTAGATTTTAGTAAAATTTACAACTTCTTCTCTCCATTTTTGTTTTATCACTTCACAGTTCTACTCCGAACCATACTTTGGGATCCTACTAGGTGCATTAAAAATACAGACACAAATAAATGAACATATACTAACTTGAGTACTCACGCAGCCCATTCAGACATAGCCATTGTTTCCTGAGAGAACATTGTTCATTGAGGACAGTGGTCTTTGGCTTGGACACAAATCACTTTTCTAAATTCTGTGGACTGCCTGCCTACCATCCC
>PVJX010036929.1:0-17268 GCA_004027295.1 Dolichotis patagonum | reverse complement strand
ACAATATGGACAACTATTTGGAAGAAAACAAGAGTCAATATGATAGACAGTGAATATCTCCGATTGTCTAGCTTTGAAATTTATGTCTCTTACATTGCTTTCTTGTGATCCACTTTGTTCTGTTTTGTTGTGTTTAATTTTACCCTTTTGATATAATTGCATGTATATTTGAGTGAGTAAAATGGATGACCATATTGCTGTTTTTATCAGATCGTGGAGCAGAACTGTTAACAGTCTCACTGTTTGAATGTCTACTTTACATGTTTTAACTTTGTAATTTGAACAACTATTTCCAAGAAGTCAGTATGTAATTTGTCAAGTAATAATTTCTTAGGTTTTTTTTGTTGTTGTTCTTTTCCTTTTTTCCTTGGAATTCTGTATTGCTGCTACCCTTTATTCTGTTTTTTTAATCTTTAAATAAAATTTAAAAAAAGAAGTCTAGGAGAACATTCAGAGCAACTCCATTCATTAATCCAGGAGAGAGAGGTAATGAATGTTCATCAACATGGATGAATAAAGTGTAATTAGTTCACACTGCACAAGAATGATAGTTCAGTGCAGAACAACATAGACGAATTGCACAATGTTAAACAAAAAGAACTAGATGCTCAACAAAATAAAAATGAAAACAAAACAAAAAACACAGTATAAATTTCCAACTATGCGTAATTCAGAAGCTGTCAAAACTAATATATATAGAAGTCAGGATGGAGGTTACCTTTGCAGAAAATTTGTTAGTTAACTGGAAAGAATTCTACTACTGGGGCATTGGCATTATTCCCTTGTTTGATGTAGATACAGGTGACTAAGATGAATTCATTTGCTAAAAACCCCTCATTACATTGCTTTCTCAGCTTTCTACATGTATATCACATACTAGTAAACATTTTATTTAAGATAGGTTTAGTTTGATCTTTCACTACTTACACCTTTCTTAGCTGATGCAGAAGTCACTTAGAATTTCCCGGAACACTGTATCATTGCTATGAACACTGGTTACTGGGTTGTCCATAAATTGTGTGTGTGTGTGTGTGTGTGTGTGTGAGATGAGGGTGATCTGACTCACTTTCTGTGTCTAACTCTTTCTAATCTTCCAATGTATTTTTTAAATTATTGTATTTGATATAGGAAATATAATGTAAATATTTCAAAATTCTAAAGGTATAAGAGGGTACACTATGAGGAGTAAATCTCCTTCCTAATCCTGAACTCTGGAGATACAATTTGCTGTTTCAAAAGGTAATTACTATTACTGGTTTATTGTATACCATTGCAGTTTTAAGATACTGTGTAAATATATATACACATATAGAGATTTGCCTTATTTTTTCAAAGGTCTGCATATTATTTCATTGTAAATGACACACCCTGATTTATTTAACCAAGTCCTTAATAATGAATATTTGGGTCATTTTCATTCTTTGGACATATGAACAATATTGAAATTATTACCTAATGTATGCCACACTGTTTTTTAATGTGTACTTGTAGGCTATTGGAAGTCAGAATTACTGGATCAGTGCATTTGTATTATTAATCAATGTTATCAATCCTCCTTATGGGTTGAACTTATTTATACTCTTGCCAGAAATGTATCTGTACTTCTAATAGAAATGAATTAAAACAGTAGATGGTCAAACTTTAGATTGCTGCCAATCAAATAAGTAAAAAAGTACAAATGAGGTCATATAAATCTCTCACATACTTAAAAATTGCTTACACCTCACTTTGTATGAACAGTTTCAATCATTTGTCCCTTTGAGAAATTTTGTTGCTGTTCTCTTACTGAATTGTAAAACCCCTTCATGTAGGAAGGGAATTTCAGTGAGTTGGTTGCAGATATTCTTCCAACTTATCATTTGTGTTTTGATTTTGTTTATTCATTTTTCCCCTTGCAGAAATTTTTGATTTTTATATGGTTGGATCTATCAATCTTTTATTTTGTCAAATCTGGGTTTGGGGTCATATTGTAAAAGATTTTCTTCCACTGCAACAGATAAGGTTAGGTCAGTGATGGTGAACCTGTTAGAGACTAGTGCTCAAACCCACTAATTGATTGAAAAATGCCAACACTGCAATAAATCTAGATACTGAGGTTTAAATTTAGAAAAAAACAACTGTTATCTGATGCTCGGCTCTTGGGGAGACTTAGCTCATGTGCCAAGAGAGAGGGCTCTGTGTGCTGTGACTTGTGTGTCATAAGTTTTCATTTTTGTTTTTGAAGTTTTAATTCATCTGAAATTAATTTTTGCAAAAAATGTGATGTAAAAAAATTCAACTTAATTCTTCAAGTGGGGCTTCACAGTTGTCTAAACATCATTCGTTAAATGATCCATTGTTTGCTCACTCATTGGAAATACTAAGTTTATCGTATATTAAATTTTGTACACATGCAGGTCTTTTTCTAGATATGCAGTATGGTTTAATGATTATAACTATAATTTATTTGACTAGATGTGGGAGAAATATTCCTTCTTGTGTTTTGGCTTGCTTTTGTACATATGAACTTAAAGGAAAGTTGATCTATTCCAAGATATACTTTATTGATATTTTTATTCATATACATTAACATTAAACATTACTTTTGGAGAGGTAACTTAATGGTTTTTAAATATTTCTTATTAAATCTATGGCATTCTTGTCTCAGTTGTCTGTCTTTGTGCCTGAATTTGATATTTGATTAAAAACTAAAAATATTTTTTAATATTTTTCTTTTTGAACTTGCACACTTTTTTATACTAGAGTTTTTTTTAAAATGAGTTATTTTGTGTCAAAAATTTTTAGGTAGTTGTCTATACATCATGACTTTAAATTTTTGTATGTTAATTGTCTAGCTTTTCTACTCAGCTATCTTAATACTTGTAATAGTTTTACTGCAGCTGTTTTAGATTAAAAATATCATCTAAAATGTTATTTTATCTCTAATTTTTATATTTTTAGTTTTTTCTTTTACTTAATTTTTCTTTTATTCAATTTTGACTAATCATACTATCAGAAAATATTAAAAGAGTTGTACAAATTTTATGAATTTTGATTTTATAAATTTTTTGAAAAGCATGGATAACGTTGAGATGATTTTTCAGCAACCAGCAATGTTTATATGATCTTTCTCTTTTTAATAGTAATGGTAAAAGTTATTATTTTTAACTGATTATTTCAAATACATGCAAAATAAGAATGGCTTAATGACACCCTGCATACCCATCATCTGTCTTAAATAATCATCAACTTATGAATGATGTCATTTAGTGTAGACCTTACCTGTTCCTTCTCTCAACCTCTATCTTCAAATTATTTTCAAACAAATCACAGTATTACTCCAACTCTTAAAATGTCTATGTTAAGTTTTTTAAGACTTAAAATTAATAATTAACTAATAATGATTATTTATTAATAATAAATTTCAATAACTGCAACTGGAAAGCTGGGTGAAGTAGTTCATGCTTATAATTCCAGCACTCAGGAGGATTGCTGGCAGGCTAGCCTGGGCTATAAAATGAGTTCAAGACCAGCCTGAACTTCACAGTTCTCTGTCTCAAACTCTGTCTCAAAAATATCAAAACCAAACCAAAAACAAACAAACAAAAACCCCCTTGTAATTGGATCTTTAAATTTCCTTTAAACTATATTTCCACTTCCATCTCTTTTTTGTCCTCTTGCAGTTTTTTGAAATAATCATGTCTCTAGACCTTTTCAGTTTATATTTTCACATTACATTTCCATATCACTGGTGAATGCATCCCTCTGAGCTCCATTTTAGTTTGTATACTGGTTGTTAAATTCAGTTGTTGATCAGATTTAGATTTGTTTTGTCCAGATTATTTATAAAATATGCTTGATAACCCAGCAGGAGACATCAGTTATGTGATTTACTCTGTTTTAGGGGATTTTAGTAATTCCTGATGATTGCTTTCCAGATCTATTACTTCATAAGGCATCCCAAATGGTGAAATTCTGTTTTCACTTATTTATTAGCTGGAATCCAGGTAAGGAGCTACTTCTCTTCAGCTGCTGGGGTTTCTTGAGATATCATTCATGAAGGAGAGGTACTTGACTATTTTTCTTTTGGAAGAATTTTTTAAATATCAAGTGATTTCCTAGTGTGCTCCCAATGAGGACAAATGCCTTTATGTGTCATTATGAATTCATCATCATTATGAATATTTGTGTGACGTGTTCCAAATTCACTGCAATAATTCTTAGCACTGCACACTTTTTCCCACATTAGGCTAGTGGGAGCTTATTCAGGTCAGCTCATTAGTCCTTTAGATACAATTTTAGTAATGTTTGATACTCCCTGGATTCCAGCATGACAAGTTGTTTTAAACTTATCTTCAACATTTTCTGTTCTACATTGAATCTTTCATTTCTACAAAAAGCCCTGAAGCCTTTAGAGACCATGATCTGGAGACTACTGTGGTGCTTACTGCTTCTAGCTTGATCATTATTGCTAGGTTTTTTGAGTGGAGAGAGAATACTAAGAAGTTTTTAAAAATCATTAATTCATGCTGATGCTTTTAATTCAAAGTCAGGACCACAGTTTTTACTTAATTCTGTTTGTCTTATATTGGTGCCTTGTTTCTTCCTCAATGAAATCTCAGTTACTCCAAACAACAATATAATTATTTACTTTATACCACATAAAAGATACGGTAGTCTGAGAGTAACATTACTAACGGTGCCCACTAAACTATGAGTAGTTTAAAAGGTTTTGTAGTTTCTTTTAAAATCAGCAGATATTCTGAAATAAAAGACTACACACATAACTGCGTATCAAAGTCAGTTGGAATGACTTATTGCTGGCGGCAATTTTTTTCATTTGAGCAGTTATTATAGTGAATTGTATCTTACTTGCACTTGTATTGCATTTTCAATATAATCTCAAGTGAAGAATCACATGTAGGCTTTCGCATCAATATTTATATGTATAATTGATCTATAGGTTATTTTTGAACTGGTTTTGTTGGAAATTGGAACTATTTTATGATCTGGAACAATATAAATAATGAAATGCTAAGATATGGAAACAATTCAATGGAGAAAAGATAGTCTTTTCAACAAAATGATGTGAAAATTGGGTATCAATATGCAAAAAAGAGCCATAATTCTGTTTATAAAAATTAACAGGTAAAGTATAATAATATTAAATGTAATATTTAAAGCTATAAAATATCTGGAAGAAAACTTAGTGACCTAGAAGTAAGTGATAATACAAAAGCATGACACATAAAAGAGTGAAATTGTGCTTCATTAAAATTTCAAAAATTCTCTTTCAAAAACATTAATAGGAGAATGAAAAACAAATCATTAATTGTGAAAATGTATTTATAAAACATATACCTGATAAGCAGCTTGTATTCATAACTACTAAAAAACTTGCAAACTAATAAATAATTCAAGTAAAAGTAAACAATCCAAGTAAAAAGTAGATCAAAGATATGAACAGTTATTTCACCAAAAAAGAAATATAAATGGAAAATAAATACAAGAAAATATACTCAACAACAGCAGTTACTAGAGAAATGTAAAACAAAATCACAAAATATCACTACCTACCTATTAGAATATCTAAAATTGAAAATTATATATCCTGACAATACCAAGTGCTGTCAAGGAAGTTCATTCATCCATTGTAGCGAAACTTTTGGAGAAAGTCTGGTAGCTCTCTAAAAAGTAAACATACCTTTATATCTGATGCAACTGTCAGTCCTACAGCAGGTACTTACCTAAGACAAAGGAAAACTTACCTTCATCCAAAGACTTGTATATAGATGTTTGTAGCAACTTTATTCACAGCCATCAGAACTCTTGACTATTTCTTCATCACGAGCCAAAGGATTTACTCTTTTATCCTCCCTCTAGCTATAATGACCATTCACCTGAAGACAGGTAAGTAGGGTTCAGGCAGGGCCCCCTGTGATTCCTGGAGCAGCAGCCACTTCTTTCCCAGGCTTCTACCACCGAGGGCATCTCTGTTTTGCCCATCCTCACCCTTCTCATTTTGTGTGAGACCCACTTAAGTCCTGTGGAGAATAGCAGGGAGTGGGTGAAAGCTTTGTTCATATTCACAGCTGCTAGGCATCTATAATTTCATGTATGCTCACACTTGGCTCTTATCAATTGCTTTAAAAATGTAGCTGCATTTATCTTATCTTCTTGTAGGGTCCCCAGTGTTTCTTCTGCCTCTGGTCAGCCACGGATGAGTCACTGCTATGCTATCTGTTTCTTTGGACAGCTCTGTTTTTGTTTAGATTTCTAGATATTTTTTGCTGGGAGATGTGAGCTCTCTATTGGGGTAAAAGATGGCTATGATTCTAGGGTTGATCTTGCCATTCTGAGTTGATAGGATGGTTGTGACACTTATTCTAACTTTTCACATTCTAGGCAGAGGTGAGACTCTGGCCACATTTGTTTTTAATCAGTCAAAAAAGCAACAGTTGTCCAAAGAAAGCACTCATGATTTATTTGTCTTTATTTGTTGATTTATGATTTGTTTCATACAAGATAGATAAACTTTCTTGAGTACAGTTACCTGAATCAATTTTAACACTATCATACAAACGTCACATTTATTTTGAAAACCTTTGAAACAGAATAAGAATTTTCTTGCAGTAAAAGATTTTTTTCTGACTTTCATTTTATTTTACTTTTCAGTAATATGAAAGTATACAAAGATACATTTAGATTTTTTTGTATTTTAAGGATAATAAAACAAAACAAAGCAAAGCAAAACAGAACAAAGTAGAGCAGAGTAAAACAATGCAAATAATACAGGCTTTGAGAAAAAGCAGGAAATCAACAGTGACAACCATAGTGTCTCTTGTTTTCTGCAAAATAGTTGTCCACAACTTCACAAGCAATAAGTTAATACACATCAAAATAGTATAAAAGCAATCAAAACACAAGAATGAGAGCCTTAAAGGCTTTCAAGACAGACACTAGGAAATCAATAATGGCTACCATAATGTCTCTTGTTTTCTTCAAAATAGCTATCCATATCTTCATATATAGTGGAATCAAATAATTGATAGCAGACTAAAACTAATCAAAACCAAGAATAAAAGCATTACTGGGCTTTGAATCAAAATGATAGGAAATCATCAATGGCTACTATGACATCTCAATTTCTTCAGTGTAGTTATTCATGCTATCACACATACTAAAGTCAGTTCTCATAAACTGTTTAGGTGAAGTTCTAGGCATGTATAAGCATACTTATGTACATCTATCCTTTCTGTAATAGAGGAAATAACAAAAAAACAAATAAATATCTAAAATCCCATAACAATTACAATGTAGGCTTTCAAAACAAGGTGGTAGGACCATAACAATTTTTATTGTTTTGCATAGCTGTCTTCATAAGACTTATTTGAATTACCAGATATAGTCATGTAAAATTGATCTACTCCTATGGATTTTAACTGTTTTGTTCCAAGAACTAATAGAATTAGTAGTACAATCTTCTGAGTAATCTTCAGTGTATATATGCAAATTTATGTCATTTAATTTCTCTTCCTTCTTTTCTCTTTTTCCCTGTCTGAGTTTTTTTTTCCTTTTTGAGCAATTTCTTACCCTTTCACAATATTCATTGAAGATTTTGTATCTTATTTACTCTTTCAGTTTCTTACACTAGGGAGACAATAGGCTATTTACACATACGAGTTTATTTCACTTACGAGTATGGTCTCAAGTTACATCCATTTAATTATAAAAGCCTCCATGTGGTCTTTCTTCATAGCTGAGTAGTATCCCATTGTATAAAAATGCCACATCTTTTTTTTAGCTATTTCTCAGTTGATGGGCATTTGGGTTGTTTCCAAGATTTAGCTATTACAAATTGTGATGCTATAAACATGTGTGCACACATGTCACTGTGATATGACACTTTCAGTTCTTCGGGAATATGCCAAAAGTGGAATAGCTGGATCAATTGGGACCTCCAATCCCAGGTTTTTGAGGAACCTCCAGACTGATTTCCACAGTGGTTGCACCAGTCTACACTCCTTCCAACAGTGTAGAAGTGCTCCTTTCCCCCACAGTCTCTCTAGCATTTTTTATTGGTGGTTTTCTTGATCCTGGCTATTATTTCTGGAGTAAGATGGAATCTTAGTGTGGTTTTAATTTGCATTTCTCTAATGACCAATGATGTCAAACATTTTTTCATGTATTTATTCTCCATTTGTATTTCTACACTTGAACTTCACCAAAAGGCCGAGAAGAAATTACCATTTGTATTTCTTCATCTGAGAAGTACATATTGATCTCAGATACTGATTTTTGCAGTGGGTCTTTGAATTTTGGGGGCCTGATTTTTTTAAAATTCTTTATATTTTCTACATATAAGTCCTTTGTCTGAGGGACAGTTAAATAAGATTTTTTCCCAATTCATGGATTTTCTTTTCACTCTGTTGGAGATTACTTTTGATGTGCAAAAACATTTTAATAAGATGAGATCCCAGTTTTTGATTCTGGGAATTATTTCCCATGCAGTTCAATTTTTGTTCATGAATTTTCTGCTTATGCCTATGTCGTCAAGATTTCTGGCTACTTTGTCTTCTAGTATATTTAGTGTTTCTGTTTTAATATTTAGATCTTTAATACATTTTGAGTTTAGCTTAGTGTATGGTGATAGGCATGGGTCTAGTTTTATTTTTTAATATATGGAGAGCCAGTTTTCCTAGCACCACTTGTTAAAGAGGCTATCTTTCTCCCAGTGAATGTGTTTAGCCCTTTTGTCAAAGATGAGGTGGCTGAGTGTGTTTGTAGTATTGGTTATATCTTCTAATCTATTCCATTGATCTTTGGGTCTGTTTTTATTTCAGTACCATACTGATTTTATCACAGCAGCTTTGTAGTATAGCTTCAAGTCAGGGATTGTGATGCCTCCTGCCTTGCCTTTGTTGCCCAAAATTGCCTTTGCTATTCTGGCTCCAGATGAATTTTAGAAATGATTTCTCTAGATCTGTTAGGTATAGTAGTGGTATTTTGTTGGAATTGATTAAATCTGTATAACAATTTTGGGATAATAGCTATTTTTACAATGTTTGTTATTCCTCTCCATGAACAATGATTTTCTGAGATCCTCTTCAATATCTTTTTTCTTTTTTAGTGCTAAGGATCGAACTCATGACCTTGTGTTTGCCAAGCAAGCACTTACACCAATAAACCCCCAGACCCCTAATATGTTTTTCAGAGTACTGTTATTTTCACTGAATAGATCTTTTACTTCCTTTGTTAGATTGATTTCTAAGTATTTCATTTTTTTTTTTTTGGATGCCACTGTTAAGGGTGTGTTTTCTCTTATTTCCCTCTCAGTGAGTTTGTTGTTTGTGTACAGAAATGTTATTGATTTTTGAGTGTTAACTTTGTATCCAGCTAAATTACTGAATTTGGCTATTACATCTATAAGTCTTTTGATGGGAGTTTTGGGGGCCTTCTATATAGAGCATCATGTCATCAGCAAATAATGATAATTTAACATCTTCCTTTCCTGTCTTTATTCCATTTATTTCTCTCTCTTAATTGCTCTGGCTAATATTTCCAGCACTATATTGAATAGGAGTGGTAATAGTGGACAACCTTGTCTTGCTCCTGATTTTAGATTGAAGGCTTTCAGGTTTTGACCATTTAATTTAATATGATACTGGCTGTTGGTTTATCATAGATGGCTTTTATCAGATTGAAGTAAAGACCATCTATTCCAATTTTCCATAGGGTTCTTATCTTGACTGAGTGTTGGACTTTATAAAAAGCTTTTTCTGCATCTATTGAGACGATCATGTGATTCTTATCTTTGGCTCTATTGATCTGATCTATTATGCTTATTGATTTATGTATGTGGAACCATCCTTGCATTCCTGGGATGAATCCCACTTGGTTGTTTCTTGGTGACTTGCTGCATTCTGTTTGCCAGTATTTTATTGAGGATTTTTATATCTATGTTCATTAGGAAGATTGGCCTGTAGTTCTCTTTTTGGTTGGGTCTTTCTCAGGTTTTGGTATTAGGGTAATACTTGCTTCCAGGAATGAGTTAGGGAGAATTACTTCCTTTTCAATTTCATTGAAGAGTTTGAAGAGTGTTGGCATTAAATCTTCCATGAATTTCTTGTAGAATTCAACTGTGACTCCATCAGGACATGGGCTTTTCCTTGTTGGTAAGGTTCTAGTTACATTTTCAATTTCATTAACTGAAATTGGGTTATTCAACAGTTTTACATCTTCTTGATTCAGCTTTGGTAATTCATGTTTCTAGGAATCTGTCCATTTCTTTTTTGTTATCAAACCTATGAGAGTAAAGTAGGTATTGATGATCTTCTGTATTTCCACAGGTACTGTAGTGAATCCACCCTTTTTATCCCTTATTGCCTGAATTTGAGTTTTTTTCTTTCCTTTTTAAAAATAAAGTTATCTATGATCTTATCAATTTTAATTATTCTTCCAAAGAACCAACTCTTTGATTCATTAATTCTTTGTATTGTTTTCTTAGTCTCTATTGCATTGATTTCTGCTCCAAATTTTATAATTTCCTCCATTTTTTTGGCTTTAGGCTTGGCTTGCTTTTCTTTTTCTAGATGTTTGAGGTGTAGCATTAGATTTTTATTTGTTTTCATTCTGATTTCCTGATGTGGGAACTCAGTGCAATAAATTTTCCTCTGAGGACTGCTTTCATTGCAGTCCACAGATTCCAGTAAATTGTGTTTATATTTTTGTTTGCTTGTAGATACTGTTTAATTTCTTCTTTAATTTCCTCTGTGACCCCCTGATTCTCAAGAGTGCAGTATTTAATTTCTGTGCTTATGAAGTTTTTGCAGTTTCTTTTGTCATTGATTTCTATTTTTATAGCCCTATGATCAGATAATATGCATGGGGTAATTTCATTTCTTTTGCATTTACTTAAGCATGTTCTGTGGGCCAGTATATGGTTTATTTTAGAGAATGTCCCATGTGCAGCTAAGAATAATGTATATTCTGATGTTGTTGGGTGGAACACTCTGTGTGCATATCTACAAAATCCATTTGTTCACAAGTTTGATTGAATTCTGTTTTTTCTTTGCTGACTTTCTGTCTAGTTGATCTGTCTCTTTGTGTCAAAGGAATGTTAAAGTCTTCCATTATAATTGTGTTATTGCTTATTTGATTTTTCATTTCTATTAATATTTCTTATACATAGCTGGATGCTCCCATATTTAGTGCATATATATTTAGGATTGTTATCTCTTCCTCTTGAAGTTTTTCCCTTATTGGTATGTAGTGACCTTCTTTATCTCTTTTGATCATTCTCGGTTTGAAGTTCACATTGTCTGCAAACATACTGCTTCCCCTAATTTTTTCTGGGTTCCTGTTGCATGAAGTATTGTTTTTCATCTTTGACTTTCAGTCTATGGATTTCCTTTTGGGTTACATGGATATGCAGCATATGGCTGGATGTTGTTTCTTGATCCATTCTCCCAGTCTGTTTCTTTTACTTGGTGAATTGAGGCCATTTACATTAATGGTTATAACTGATACATATATATAGGCTCACTCTTGTTATGTTATCTTTCTGCTGTTGGTTATTTACCTTTCTCCTCTCTTTAATTGTCTAGCCTGCTTAGTGGCTTTTTTCTGTTGGTGTTCTTGGATTTGTAAATGTTTTTAGGTCTATCTAGAATATCTTTCAGTATTCTTTGCAGGGTTAGTTTGGTGTTCATGAAATTCTTCAGCTGTTCTTTGTCATGAAAGTATCTCATTTCTCCATCAATTTTAAAGGACAGTTTTGTAGGGTACATCAATCTGGGTTGGAAGTCATTTTCCTTTAGGATTTGAAACTCTTTACTCCCTGTTCTTCTTGACTTCATTGTCTGTGTGGAGAAGTCTGCTGTGATTCTGATGGGCTTTCCTTTATAGGTGGTCTGTCTCTTTTCTCTTACAATGTTTAACGTTCTGTTCTTATGTTGAATTTCTTAGATGTTTATTACATGTCTGAGTGTAGATTTAATTTGATTATGTCTAATTGGAGTTCTATATGCTTCACTTATCTGTATATCAGTTTCCTTTCCTGTGTTTGGAAAATTTTCTGCTATTGTTTCTGTTAATAGTCTTTTAATATCAATTATGTTGTTACCTTCATTTTCATTTACACTTATCATGCTTATATTATTTTTCTTTGCATCATCTTGCAACTGTTTAATTGTTATTTCCTGGTTCCTTGTTATTTTTAACAGTTCTTTTCTTTCTTGTTCACTAGCTACAATCTTGTCTTGTAGGTCTGAAAGTCTATCTTCACATTCATTCATGTGATTTTTCCAGCTTTCAATGGAATTTTTTATTTCTTTTTTTTTTTTGAATTTTTGATTTCTTAGATGTCTCCTTGAATCTGTTTCATGTATTCTATTGTTTTCTTATGTTGTTCATGCAAGGTTTCCATCTTTTTGCGGTGCTCCTCGATTTTTTAACTAGGTCTTCTTTAGATATGTTCAGCATTTCTTTTACTATAGTTATCATTTCTTCTTCTACCTGGGACATTATTGCTGATTTGAGTTCCATTATAGCTTCATGGAGTTGTTTCTTTACTTAGTTGTTATCATTTCAGAAGTTTCAGGTGTATGGTTTACATTTTCTTCTATGTCCATGTCTGTCAGGCTTGTTTGGGATGAGTTGGAGGTTTGAGGTTATACTTTGTTCTTTTGTTTTGTCATTTTCCTGTGTTCCTTGGTTCCCTAGTGTCACTTAGAGGCTCCCAGGATGGGGGGTATGTACTGGGTGGGCCTTCTGCATTCCTCACGTGGCTCACCAAAGCACCCCAGCTGCTTGAGGTCACTGGGAAGGGCCCTACCAAGTTTTGAGTGGTATATTAAGGCTGAATGATATATGGAGTATACTGTGCAAGCTTTCATCTTGTGCCACATGGAACACTAAATCTTCCTGGTTTATTGGGTGTGGCTCCACCAGATTCCAAGCCAAGATCCACCCCTGCATAGCTAGGTAGGGATTGCTGTGGCAGGCTTCAGGTCACATGTGGTACCTCCCAGTTACCTAGAGGTCACTTGGTGGGGCCCAACCAGGACACAAGTGATGACCTAAAGGTCCCACAGTGTTTGAGGATTCTGGGTGGGGCCTACCAGGTTCCAAGCAGAGTCCTGTGGTTGCACAGCTAGGTAGGGATCACTGTGGCAGGCTTCAGCTCACATGCAGTGGCTCCCAGGTACCTGGGCAAGGCCCATCCAGGACTGAAGTGATGACTCAGAGGTCCCACAGTGTTCTGGGATGGTGGATGGGGGCCTACCAGGTTCTAGGTAGAGTCCTGCGGCTACACAGCTAGGTAGGAATCACTGTGGCAGGCTTCAGTTCACATACAGTAGCGCCTCCCTGCTACCTGGAAGTTACTGGGTGGGGCCCAGCCAGGACTGGAGTGATGACCCAGAGATGCTGCAGTGTTCCAGGATGCCAGGCCAGGGCCTACCAAGTTCCAGGCAGAGTCCCACAGCTGCACAGCTAGGTAAATATCACTGTGGCGGGCTTCAGCTCACACACAGCAGCTCCCTGCTACCTGGAAGTCCCAAAGACACATTTAAAATAAATGTTTTTCTCTGTAATTTGAAGTTCAAACAGTATTATAATCTTTCAATAGAGAGGATTTTTGCTCAGTGAATTAAAAAATAATTGTGTATTACTCTTCATCTCAAAGGTAATGATTTCAATTTCAGGTTTTATAGGAATACTAAAATAAAAGCCCTCTGGCCACTGCAGACCCTACTGCTTGCTGTAGGACATTTGGAGTAGCTACTTCTGTGATGTTGATATACCAAGACTTCCTTGTCCTCCTGCTTCATATGGTTTTCAAACAACTACAGCTGTGACAGGGACTGCTCTTCTCCTCCAGACTTCTTTCTTCTTGAGTTCTAACCATCAAAGTCAGTCTCATCCCTTACCTGGTATCTTTGCTTAGTGCTGCTGCTCTCCAGAGTCTTTTCTCTTTAAGATTTTCCCTTCTTATTGCATGTTAGTTGTTGTCTTTATCTTACTCTATGGCCAAGTTTTATTGACCTGTTTATTTTTTTTTCTGTTGCTTTGTATTCTTGACCCTACCTACTCTTCTCATTTCTTCTTGGATTCTATTCAAATTCTCCTTATATCATTACTCTTGTTAAATATGAATTTTCATGCATGTGAGCAGATTGCCAGAAATTTATGTAAAGAAGTATCCTGGCCTCTTTCCTTGCCTTATCAGAACTTAGCTTGAAAGTAAGGTGGGTTGAGAGTTCTTTGTTGGCTCTTCACTTCTCCCCCACCACTGGTACCTGTACTGCCAAGCTTCCCCTTGGGCTTCTCCCCTTCACTCCACCTCATTACCAAGTCACTTTCTGCAAATAGAGCTTGCCAATGTGATCCTTTCCCTATTTGTTGAGAACTTGGGACTAAAAGTTTAGGAAAGCCCTTCAGTGGCTCTCTATGTGCCTTCTCAGTGTGCAAGGCTAGGGCTGGCTATGTACAGTGTGCTATCTACTCTGTAGAAACGGGCTCTGGAAATTTTTCTGAGGCTGTCAGCATTTTCTCTGGGTGTGTTTTACTATCTGCATTTGACTTTCACAGCTTAGGCACTGTGTTCTCATATATCATGATTGGAGAGTTCACTTGTTCCTCAATTTCACTGAAAATAGATTTTTTGTTTCAATTTCCTATTGCTTCTAGGTAACTTCTTACATTTTAAAACCTACTTTTTTTCTTTTCCTCCCCCTTCCTCACACTAAGATTTGCCTTCTAAATGTAATTTGTTCTATTTAGTAAGCCAGTGTATAGAATAGTTTTGTCACAAAGTCATTTTTTTAAAAAATAAACAACCCATTCAGGTGTGTGCCTGAAAGTTGTAACCAGTTAGTTCATCACAAAGAGCCCCAAACTGTCCTATTTCAACTGTTCCGTGAACAGACATTTCTTTCCTATGGAAGCCCCTGTCACTTAGTTTTTCATGGGAATGCTCTTTGATTTAATCAACTATGAATAATATCATGGCTAAACAACAAAGAAAAAACTTAAGTGAGAAAAAATGGCTGAAGAAGTATTCAATAATGGCTTCATTATGAATATATATATGCAAACGAAGCACGCATACATATTTGTAAGAAAGTTGGCATTAAACCAAACTAATCAGATGGCCAATGTATTTGACCACTTATCAGGTAACAGAAACTGGTCTCATGGAAATATTTTATAAGATAATGGAAAAGCCTGATGAGGTACCCAAGAAGACAAGGATGCTGCTGGCATCCAGGCTGAAGTGTGCAGTCTGCACTCTCCCCCTCCTTTAGATCATCATGATCATGCTCTTTTCTTCTAGCTGTCTGTTAGTCATTGCCTAATCCACTCCACTGCTTGAAACCTCCTGGGTCTCTGTGCTCCATCAATGTTCATTTTCAGTTTCTCAAGGTAGTCAAGCTTGTCCAGCACAAGAGCTTTATTTATGCCTCCTGACATGCTTCTTTGCATGCCCCACCAACTTCTGCTGCTTTCTTAGATGCTTTCTCTTCCACAAGGCCTGCCTTCTGTGCTCCAAGAAACTTATATTTATTTGTAACTCTGCCTTGCATATAGCTTTGTCAGAAAGTTTCCTAAAGCAAGGACCACATCTCAGCTTTATTATATTTTTAATTAGTTTTAATTAATCATCAGTTTTTCTTTCAAAAAATTTTGAGGAAGCTACAGATTCCATAAAACATTCTTTTGCACTATAAATGTTGTGATTAAAATTAAGATAAAAGAAAAGTCAGCAATCCAATGGAATAAGTGAAAACCCATTGTATACTGGGTTAAATAATTCCTGAAAGTGAATTATCTTCTTTTGTCTCCAGTATAGTATCAACACAGCCTTGGAGTAGCTGAACATTAATTAATATCTCATCTTCAAAAGTCAATTAATTTTCAACTGATTCACCAACATAGATATCTAGATATTGTGAAATTCTTTTTTAGTTGACCGAATTCTTTTTCTTATGTAATGAGTTCTTATGTAGAAGCTACTCTCATCTCAACTGACAACTACTTTTTCATCTGTAGCAGATGACGTATATGACAAAATGAGGGTTATAAGGGTTTTTTTTTTTTTAAAGACACTATTTAAAATGATTCTGAATTCTCCCACCCTGCTTGAGCTTTTGCAACTTAAATGGCCTGTACAGTGGAGGGTGCAAGTTCAGAGGCAGACATGTTGGGGCAAAGTTAAGTTGTTTGGCATGATAAGAGGTTGTGAGTAAATGAGATGAAAATGGAAAAATTCAAGAGTCAAAAGTCATAGATAACTGAGGCCAGATACTGAGGAGTGTCGAGCAGGAGGAAAAGAGAAGTTCAGGCTCCTTCTCCAGACATCTCCCAGCAGAGAAATATGCCAGGAGGATTTTTCCAGAAGAATGTCTTGTGTTGTGCAATCATGTCCTAGGAACCTTTATTAAAATTATTGAAAACACCGTTTACTTGCAGAATTGTATTTCTTCTAGAAGACAGTGAGAATGGTACAGGTTTTGGTTCTGCCAAGGAGGTCTGATTTAGAATGCAATGAACCTTCTCAAACCTTGGTGCTGACTTTGACTAATACTGTTTATGTATGATATTTAGTCCAATCAGTAACCTGTGTCTCTTAGCTAGGATGTGTTCCACAAGGTAAAAAGCTGGAGTCTCTAACCCAAGACATCTTTCCTTTGAAGAACTACTTTTACAACTAATGTGGCCCATGGCTAAAAGATTAAAAATTGTTTATTTCAAGTGGAAACATGCAAGATAATTGACAATCACACTACACTATTTTCAAGCATTAACACCCAAATGCTAATTTTTAATGAAATACAAATTTTATGCATATATATATATACACACACACACAAAATTTATATTTTGTAATGTTATAAACCTACTATGATATCATGGTAGATATATATATATATATATATATATATATATATATAGTAGGTATATATATATATATATCATGGTAGGTTTATAACATTATATATATATAGTAGGTTTATAACATTATCATACTTACAATATTAAGTTTGGTTGTTTATACAGTTATCCCAAATGCATTTGTTAGATTTAATACAAGTTTTTCTTTGAAATAATATTTTAAGCTCAAATGAATACAACATTGCTCTAGTTTTTCAGTTTATATAAAACACATGGTTAAGCTAACAAGCTTGTGGGGCTACTACAGTTTTTAAGACATCATGATTCATAATTTCCAGTAGATGAGATAAAAATGAATTTATTTGAAATTTGGACTTCTTGGATGGGTTTCTT
>PVJX010036928.1:0-17282 GCA_004027295.1 Dolichotis patagonum | reverse complement strand
CTAAAAGATTGACTTTTCCAGAAAACTGCAGCTACACAATGCATTGCGTCTATCATGTTAAAACGTGCATTAGACACAAATACAAAAACCATGAAACAATTCACCATTCTTCAACAATTTGAGCAAAGATAAAATGCCTAAGGAACAACATGGATGACTTGCAAAGGATGGGCTCTTTAAGCACCGTTAAAAAAAAAAAGAGCACGAATGGATGAGTGTGTTCAGTTATATACACTGAATTGGACCTTTGGCACTAGGAATCAGAGCATTTTGTCATATAGCATTTAACATGTATTATAAAAGTGCGTAGTGTCAAAGGAATAGAACCACCAGCATTCAAAAGCAGCTTTGTCAACTAAGCAATAAAACACTCTACACCATCTCTCTGTTGTCCATCACTGAATACACTGGTAGCAACTTTGAAATGAAAAAAAAGAAAAAAGGAGCTGTAACTCCTTTTATTTTCTCTGTTTAAAAATCAAACAAAACGAACATCAATTCTGTTATACACTAACATCTTCAAAGTACATCATTTGTACAAGAGAAAGACTAGGAACAAAACCGCGTGGACAGGGATTCAGATGTGGTTGTTGAGTCCCTCACACTGCTTTCCGATGGTACTCAGGGGGAGCCACTTCATAATCACTGGCGCTAAACAAAGTTGCCGAATTCTTTGCCAGATACCTAAAAATAAAATGTCATTCATTATGAAGATCTAAAAAGCTTCTTCAAGTGTAACAAATGTTTTCTAACAAGATGCAGAAACCAGAACTGCCCTTTCCCCATTTCTTCAGTCTTTGGTAACCTAGAGATAATTTACTATCTTTAATATACTGTTGCATACATTTTTAATGTTCCTTTGTACTGCCCACTTCTACAAACCTAAGTCCCTATTCCACTGATTTATTCATGTCACTAAGAACTCTTTATTAAACTGTGCAAGGTAGTGGGCCTATAAGCCCAGAACTTGGTGTCAGTCTCTCCTACAGAAATTTTCATGCCAATTCACATTTGTTAATTAGAGGGCAGGGGATATAGTTCAGTGACACAAGTACTGTCATTGTTTATGTCAGTGGCCCCCCAAGCCTCATGTAATTATGGATGCGACCAAATACAGCATTTGTGATTGGTTCGTTGTCACTTGGATTGGTGGTGTAAGAGTTTCACCTGCCCAGGGGTGGAACTAGGATATCATGTAACGGTGGGAAGAGGTTCGTCTCTCTTGCCGGTTCCTGCCTTGCTGTTTGTGGTAGTCATGAATGGTGTCCCTGCCATGACACCCTGCCTTGGAGCCAGCTTAACATGGACTGAAATTTCTAAGAACTATAAGAAATAAACCTTTCCTTCTCTAACTTTGGGCATCAGGTATTTTGTCTCAACAACAAGTAGAGAGTAACTAAGACAATTACCTACTTGGCAAGTACAAGGTCCTGAATTCAATTTCCAGTACCAAAAAACCACACTTGTAATTCCAATTAGACTTACTTGAGGAAATCATGAAGATAATTCAGTAATAAAGCAAGGCTTTTCTCATCCAGAGGTGTATAGGCCAACATCGCTCCAATTCGTACTATTTAAACAAAAGAATTTATTCAAAATTACATATAATCAACTCATTAAAATTACATGATTTTAAAGCTTAAAAGTTCAAAATGGAATGGAGTCATGTTTTGGAACATTAGTTCACTTTTTGCATTTACAGAAGACAACAAAAGTCAAACTATTAAAGGACCAAAAAGAAAAAGCAAGCCAGGAATGGTGGCTGAGATTACATGTCTGTAATCTCAGCACTTAGGAGGCTAAGGCAGGGGGATCACTGTAAATTCATAAGACAGCCTGGGTTACATAGCAAGTCCCTACCTCAAAATAAAACAAAACAAATAAACAGAAAAAAGTAAAATCATATTTTCTAAGTGGCATATTACCAAATAATCTCAGTAGATGTGGTGCTCCATACACCTGGGACATGGGTGCGTCAGGGTGATCAGCAAGGATCTCTGCATACTGTGGTCTCTCAAATTTGTAGAGGAGCTGAGTGCCCAGCATCACATTGAAGTATTCTTTAATCCCTGCTACAACCTCATTAACTGCATACTCCCTGGTAAATGAACAGAAACAATCAGTTCAGAAGGGTGAAAATGCAGTAGACATGAGGGCAAGGGAATAAGAAGCAGAATCAGTGACAATGAACTACTGCTATGCCAAGTTCAAGGAAATCACCAGCAACCTATTGAGACTCTGCCTCAAATATGTAAGATATTTGAGGCAGAGGTGTAGCTTAGTGTTAAGTACTTGTCCAACAGGCAAGGGACACCTCAAGCTCAATCTCTAGCACTGCTAACAAGATAAAAAACAAAATAAAAAAAAAGAAAAACCCTTATTTTGCCAATATTTTAGTGTTTTAAAGTACAAGTTGTTTGAATATATTCAAAGTGATATATTCTTACTTATTATCTGTGTTTCCGCGAGATTTCTTATAATTTGCATAGTCCTCTAGAATGGAATCCACATTCTTCTTGGCAGGAAGATAAAACAGCTATAAAAACAAAAACAGCAACTACAAATACTGCATTTTCCATTACACTGGATAACCTTTTCTGCAAGAAAAAGATCACCAACACTTCTACAAAGTAGGAAAAAGTATCACTCTGCATGTTAAACACACATTTTAGCTGGTGGCTGCCACAGTGGACTGCTCTAATGGCTAGCAATCTACTCACACACACTACAGCACTGACAGTGAACCTTATAGTTTTCAAACAATTCTTTTTATCCTCACATCAACACTATGAAATATTAACTATTATTCCACTGAAAGTAGAAACTAAAGCACTCAAAGCTGAGAAAGTATAATCAGCGCTCATTTTTTTTTTTTTTGTTACGGGGATTGAACTCAGGACCATGTGTTTGCAAGGCAGGCGCTTATGCCATTTAGCTAAATCCCTGGCCCAGCTCTCATAGATATTAAGTAGTAAAGCCTTAGTTTGAACCCTGACAGTTTAAATGATGTTTAGACTGTGCTCACTTACTAGTTATGACTGAGATGTGTCTTGAGTCTCAAAATCCTCATGCAGTTGCTAATTCTTACCCCTTACACTCCCAACCCCACCTTTTCATCATTTGTCTAAGGAAAGGGATCATCTGTTCACATGTTCTTCTGGATTTAGATAATTGAATACCTTTGATGTTTAACATGTCCCTCTAATTAAATATTTCCATTTCTCTAAACTGATAATTAGACCTAGGACTTTAGATTTAAGTTCTTCTGGTGATGCTGTATGCTTTGTGTTATATTCCATTAGACAGGGACAAGAGCAGATGCTGCACTTTAAATGATAGTAAGATAGCAAACACAAGCTTGTCTTTTTGGTTTTTTTTTTCCCTTCGGTACCAAGAATCATACTCAGGACATCACGCTTGCCAGACAAGCCCTGTGCCAATGAGCTACATCCCTGGCCCAAGGTTTCTTGCCCTTCTATCAATTTACTGTCATAGCAACCTCCAAAACTTATCTCCCAATTTTAAAAAAATTACCCTAAACTAAAGAAACTTATATATGCACTGTTTCACTCTTCTCCAAGTTATTCTATCTGGTAGTAACTGTTCAGCCTCTTGAATTAAACTATTTCTCAGTCATACCTTAAATTTTCAACGTTTTTTCTTTTTACTACAAAAACATTATTGCATAGCTTACAATCTGCCCAAGTTACCTGCTTCTGTCTGGTAATTAGGTCCCAGTCATCAACAAGCCACGGTTTTAGCTCTTCAGGAATCTTTACTTTAACTTCAACTCTGTTCATAAATGTTTCTTCCTAAATAGAAAAATTAAAAACCTTGCCTAAATAGCAACTCTAAAACAGAAGGTTGATTTTTTTATACCTTTAGAGACACTAGATATAAAGTAACACCTTAAGGTAGCAACCTGTGCAGCTGTGATTGCCATTTAAGTGTCCTAAGCATAGAGATCATACAGTTAAAGATGGAAGGGAAAAATTCTTCATTGAGTTCCCTTGTCTTATAGAAATGGAATGCCTAGACCTAGTACATTTTAATTTTAGCATTTTCAGCACATTGGTGAAACTATCCCAAACATAACTACCTTTTAAAGTCTAATTCATAGAAGTAGTTAAATGTATTGATTTCTAGGGCTATAGGGATACAGTTCAGTGGTGCTTGCCTAGCAGGTGCGAAGCCCTGGACCTGACCCTAATGTTATCCCCCACCCTAAAAATACTGATTTCTAGTCAACTTTTCAAACCTGCCCTAAAGCTCCTTTTTCTTTCTTTTTTTGGAACTGGGAATCAAACTCAGGAACTCATGCCTGCCAGGGAGGTGCCGTGCTGCCAAACTATATGCCCAACATGAGCTCCAAGTTTTTGGAAGGTATCAAAATGTCCCACTGCATCTTAACTTCAGCTTCAGTAATATAAGCTAGTCAATTATAACCTCAAATTCAGTAACTGTGGAAATTAGTCAGCAATAAAATCACTTTACACCTAGGAATCCTAAAGTAGTACATCCAAACACACACTGTATCATATGGGAACTAAGTGCTATTTTTACAGGTTTATTAAACCAAGTTGGAGTTTAATGAACCACTTAACCATGACCTAGTAAGTACACCCAGTCTTGCACCCCCCCCCAAAAAGAAAACAGATTATACACAACACACCTCCTGAGTTTGGGTAGTTTAATTCCAGAGCTACAGATGAAATCAGATTTACTATACCTACAAGTTCTGTACTCCAAAAGGCTGAGACAGGAAGATTATAACTTCAAGCCCAGCCTGGGCAACTTACTGCAACCCTGTCTCAAAACAAAAAAGGCTGGGAATATAGTTCAGTAGAAAAGTTCAATCTCTAGTTGAGAGAAGGACTGTAATGGATCTAAACATATTTTTTTTAAAAAACAAAAACATCCTTTACCCAAAGTTGGGGTAGTTAACAATGTTAGCAATACTTCTGAGAACCAAAGTTCTATAATTACTTTTTGTTCTTAATGTGATTTAACATGTGTAAGACTAAAAATTCTAATGGGCTATTGAAAACTTACACTTTCAACAGTAGGATCTACCCGGGCCCTCTTCTTCCGAGGTGGCTGAGGTGTCTCACTGGTACTGCCACCATCTCCATTACCAGGGGCTACAAAATGGAGTGGTGATGGTTAACTAAAAAAAGAACCTAGGGAAAATATCAACATGACATACTCTCTCTTCATTTTTCTATTATGCAGCTATTACTTACATCAAAGTTAGTCATATTTCCAACAAAAATACAACTTTTAGGAAAAGCAACAGGCAACATTTAATATTATCACCATCTTTCATTTATTAACAATGCTGTTTTCTGAAGGAGAGCCATTAAGGCTAAAACAGATGAAAATAAATGCTTACAACAAGTTTCTCCATGCTCTGTAAAAAGATCGGGCTTAGCCACTATGTATATATACCTATAACACTGTTGTGATTTGTATTCGAGAAATTTAAGCTTATCTTCAAAATGTCATAAGCCTTAAAATAGTGGATGTAACATATAAATGTTATGAAGACAAAGTAAGTTAATTTTAAGAAAAAGTCTTACTTTTCTGTTTGTTCTTTTTAGTTTTCCTAAAAGGAGAGAAAAATATAATTATTTATTGCAACTTTTGTTTCAATTTCCTTTCATTAGGGTTAAATCTACAAAGAAATACTGCCTTTATGAGTAAGATGAAAAATAACAAGCATGGTTTTCTACTCTGGACATGGTAGATTTTTGTAGTTAAATTTTCACCTCTGGCAAATAATAGAAAAACAAAACAAGAACTTCAGAATATATCCTTCTTCCAAGATTATATATATTACTACTATATGTTAGTATACAGTTTACAGAATAAACTGCTTCTACCAAAAATTTTTTTTCAAAGCCTGTATTACCCCAATAATTTGCTTTCCAAAACATTTATTTTTGGGGCAGTAGTTCTGAGTCAGATTAAACCATGAGCTGTACTTATGCATGCCCACAAAACATGAAACTGTCGACTCCACTTAAATAACAAAAACCATTAAAGACTGAAATCTCACATGAATTACACATAGCTTCAGTAATACGTTTTATCACAATGGAGAGGGTTATGTTAAGAAAAATCAAATATTTTCTATGTATTAAGGAATGGAATCTCAATAGCATTAAAATCCCAACAATGTTCTGAACTTCCTAAAGTCTAACACATGATGAGCTTTGAGAATTACACTTATAAAACAGTATGCAAAATTAAAGCAAGGACAGAGCTTCTTACACATCAACATTTTTCTGTTGCAGACCAGCTGTCTTCTTTCCTGGAGCAGCCCCTCTCATCTTTCCCTCTGCATATTGCTCCCTTCAAAAGTAAGTTGTCAAGTCATCATAAAATAAGCACTTATGTGGAAAAATAAAGTTGTGTTAACTTGATTCCACCTGGAATCTGTGTTGAAACTGAGGTTCCCAAGCACATATACTTTCTGGTACAAAGTTTTAAACAAGTTGGACAGAGAGACAACACATTTACTAAAACCTAACAAAGAATTCAAAGAGTAAAAGACCTAAAACTTGCTTCTTCTAGAACACTAGTGGTGAACCTACAACACCCATGCTACAGTGGGCTACTGTCACTGAAAGCTCTAAAAAGGTTCACCATCACTGTTCTGGAGCTATCAATAGCAAAGCTAGCAAAAAGTAACCTTAATAAGTGGTGTTTCTGGGCTAGAAGTGGTTGCGCATGCCTGTAATCCTAATGTTTGGGAAGCTGAAGCAGGAGAATTTGAAGCCAGCCCGGGCTACACAAGTTAGTTCAAGGCCAGTTGCACTACATAGTGAGACCCTGACTCAAAAACCTAAATAAATAAGTAAAGTTCCGTATAACTAAAACTTCCTTTTGTATTTTATAATTCATTAATCTCTATATTTTCTTCCAATTAGGTCCCATTTTCTCATTCAGTATTTAAATACATATTAAAAGAGAACAATTACTCAACAGTCTAATCTGCAGGGTTTCCCCCTCAGTATGTTTTCACAAACAAGCTAATTATGGAAATGCTAAATATTAACAGAATTTACATCTCCAATAATATTCTGCTGTTTCTACTATGCTACAAGGACAGATCCAAACAATGAGATGGATAAAGGCTTGTCTGATCACCTCAAGTATAAAATCAGTGACACAGCTGGCTGGCACATGCCAAAAAATCATTTTATAGGCAGGCAGCCAACAAGACTCTGATTGTCCATTCCATGTTCAAAATCTATTTTATAGTCATTTCCCCTCAATGTTCATTTCTCAAAACAGACTTACTGATTGGCCTTTTGAAGTTCTCGCTGTTTCTGCAGATTGGTATCCACATACTTGAGTACTCTGCTTTCTGGAACCCACTCATCCCAACTAAAAAGAGAAAAGTTAAAGTATCATTCAAAAGTATTTTCATTACAATTCATACTTTACCCTTCAATCAATTTTTAGAGATCCAAGAGGCAAAACTTCAGATTTCCCTGAAATCATTTGATGACCTAATGGTATAAATCCAGTTTCAATGACAAAAATCTAATGAGGGCCAGGGATATAGCTCAGCAGTATAGCACTGCCTGCCAAGTGTGAGGTACTGAGTTCTATTCCCAGTACCCACCCCCAGCCCCATCTCCTCAATCTAATGAGTCTGTTCTGTAAAAGAAAATTTTATATTCAAAGCAGCCACCTTCTACATCTAAACTTAAGCCAGGATATAGCTCAGTGGCATAAGCATCTGCCTTGCAAGCCCAAGGTCCTGAGTTCAATTCCTGGCACAAAATAAATAAATAAATCTAAACTGAATCCAAACATCAGGTTAGTAACATCGTTTTCAGAAATGTCCTAAGAACATGACATTTAACCTGAGACTTTCAAATCAGTGGTGGTAAACTTTTGCATTCGTGCCCCATGGGCTATTCTATTATTCAAAGTCCACTTACAGAATAAAAATACAATCTTAAAACTTAACTGCCAAAGATCAAGCATAAGAGCCCACAATAAACAGAATCATAAAAAATAAAACCAATACAGTGCTGTTATGAGCTTAAATGTAAAAACACTTGAAAATTCCTGAAACACATAAAAATTCAAAGTATACATAAGGAACACATTACCAATTCTGTGATACTTACCATCTACATAACTCAGGTACATTAAGGTATTTCAATGGTTTATCAAACTACAGTATACCTTTCTTCACTTTCCTTCGTTTATAAATGAATATACCAATTTACAAGGTGACCAGAAGGTTTTCTAAACATTAAAATGTTGATAAGGCATTGTGGTATGTCACAGTTCCTTCCAGCATGAATTTCTCTTGGTGTGTTTTCCCTCCAAAGAGGATAACAAAAAAGAGGCGTTTCTTAGGGAATGCCAAACTTTTTGAGCAAAACAAGTCTTTTCTCCTGCTGATGGAGCTCCTTTAGTGACACAACTGGGTGTACTCTCAAGGTACTAGCTTTTATTTAATGGTTCCAGCCTCTGACCTCTTAATAGAATATAGTCAAAAGAAAAAAAAAAGAAAAACACCAATCTCAACATGATTTCCTAGAGAAAACTTTAAAACATGCATTTACCTAGAGGTCAGGAGGGGGTGGTGTACTGAGGGAGCTCCTTCAGGAACAGGAAAAAGGGCTACAATATCCTCATGTGTCTTCAAAGTGTTTTCAGAGCGCCTGGGCCTCACAGCACTTCTGATACAGACAGCATAGTACAAAGTAATCTCAGTAACTAGGTGTAGAATTTAGCTTAACTTTTATTAAGATTCACTTACAAATGGAATATTTAGAAATATCTTAGCATCTATTGTGCTTCTGAAAAATGTTAAAAAATATATATATACATTAACTAAAGTTAAAAAATCCAATTTGGGGATTGGAGTTTTATTGTATGGTTTTTAAAAATGATATCCTACAAATCACTATCAAAATTATTCTTAAAAAAAATGTATCTGTTTACTCTAATTCTCTCTAAATTACAGGGAACTAGCTAACTTTAACTCACGAGGTTCCATTTTAAAACCTGTGCAAATCCCTTCTTTTTCTAATATAATTTATCTAAATAAGTACCTTCATACAAAAAACGAAGTCAGAAGTTTCCTGTGAAAAAAGCTGAAAACCCTTACTGAATCAAAGGATAAACGCAATGGACATCATCCTTTGCATTCTGAAGAATAACTGTATTAGGGTAGTAACTGAAAGCCAAAGGCTCAGATACCATCATATAGGTCAAGCACAAAACTTCAGTTTTCCAAAGATATCTTTATATTTAAATCCCCCAGTCACAACCCATGAACAGAACATAAAAAGCAGCACTGAATAAAAATACAACACATTTGCTGGAAATCTAAATAACTCTTTTGCCTTTCAAAATAGGTTTATATTTAAAACTTTCTTTAAATACTTCCTAAAGGTAAAATCTACTTTTATAAATCTATCATTTCTTTCTGCTACTAGACTATATACATCAATATATACATGTACATATAATACATCAAGGGGGAAATGTTATTTTATTAAAGCAATAAAGCCAGAAAACATTAAGCATTTGGGATTTTATCAATTTTCTGACAAGATACAAAAAACCACTTAAAATCCAGTTTTTGACTAACACACATCTATGCGTAATTTTACAATATTTACTATATATGAAAGCACACCAAAAGATGTATTTACACAGATGAAATTCTAAAATTATTCTTTCAAAGCTAAGGTTGGAGAGCAGACCTACATCGTGGAATTTCCTTTGTTTTTTTCTTTGATACTCTGTATGGACATTAACTTTCCCACTCACTAAATATAAACAAGAGACTACTACACAGCTATCAGGAGAATATCAATATTTAAAGTATAATTATGAAAATATAATTATTGAAGTGCAGTTCTCCCATTTTTTTTGAGATACACTAGGAGCACATGTTAAATTTCCCTGTTTCCTGGATATTAGAATTTCAAATGACTCTTTACTGAAACACAAAAAGATGGTTTTCTTCATTTCCCCAGTTTCTCAATATTTAAAATATAAAACTATGGGGTCACTCTTGAGACTCATGATACTTATCATTATTAGAAATAATGCATCTTAGATTTCCAGTCTTCCACAACTATATTAATCAAAGAGAAGGGATTGATCTTGATAGTCCTTACCTAAAAGCATTTGACCTATAAAAAAAAATCCCTAACAAAATTAACTAGGTTGGTTGCCTGGATAGGACACTATGAAACAGAACCAATATCACAGGGCCAACAGACTTTTCTCCTTCCATAGCAACAGAGTACTCATCAAATCAGATGGCATTGCTCCCATAGTAAAACCAGGCAACTAAAGTCCCATTGGGTTACACAAAACACAAACTTATTTACTAAAAAGCAACGAGACATAGTTACTGGCAATGTTCTCTTTGAAGAACAAAACATCATTAAACAAAAACATGAAAACATTTTCTGTTAGCGTGCTTCCAAACTTCAGAAAGTTAATAAATTCTGTCATTAGCAAATCACACCCAGCCCAAGACAAACAATTTTAATATTTTTCTCTTTTCTACATAGAAAAAGTCAAGTAGTTTTGAGTGTTAACAGATTTAAAATAACACTGGCCAAAACATTCAAGCTAGCTGGACATGCTGGTGCACGCTTGTAGTCCCAGCACTCAGGAGGCAGAGGCAGGAAGATCTCTTTAAGGTCAGCTTGAACAAGTGTCTCCAATGAACGAATGAATATAAATAAAAGACAGACAGTCAGAAAGATAAAATGGTTGGCCACTCTAATTTCTAACAGTTTTTTTAATTCTAAAAAATAGGGTAAAAATATTTTAATATAAACCATGTTACATTAAAATAGCACACAAAACTACTTTTCGAAATCTAATACTTACTTTTTATTCCAACCACTGTAGTGTATAAAGTATTTTACTTGTTTGTCTTTTATGGCAACCTTTACACACTGAAAGAAAAAAGAAAAAATTCACTTAGAAATACATTTGGTAAGAGACAGACCCCACATCCTAATGATTTGCAAACAGCCACAAAAAAATTAAAAATAAAGTATCTAATTTTTCAAAGACACTACACAAATTTTTTGGTGGACAATGAACAGAAAAAACTGTGACACTATAAAAGAACACTAAACTTTAAGAGAACAAAGAGAAAGCCCAACAAAGCTGAGAATCCTAGCATTAAAGCAAAAGTTATTCAAGGGCAGATATATATATATATATATACATATATATATTTATTTATTTATGCTTTTACAAACTCTAGCCAGGAGCTAACATTTATTTAAAAAACAATTTTGCTACTTGTTGGAAGGCAGTATGTTAATTTGTTTCACAATCAGCTTAAGATATTCTTTTAAAGGCACCCAAGACAAGAGTTGGAGCTCAGGTAAAGCACTGGCCCAGCACCAGTACACAGAAGTACTTGGCTTCCACCCCCAATACTGCAAGCAAATAAACAAAATGGCAGCAAAACATACAAAACAAATTATTAGAGGAACATCATTAACTACAAGTAATAACTACCTAGTTTGGGATTTAAAAAGACTCACTGGAGGCAAACCTAAAGAACCATGATAGTTTAAATTATTTCAACAGTCATTTAGAAATTTGTTTACCAGTGTTTTGCTGCTAGGAAAAAACTAGCCAGTTTAGAACAGTCTGCTAAGTCCAAACAACAAAAACAAGAATACAAATGATCAACACGACTCATAAGTTAGCAATTATAACACATTATCTACATATTCAAAACACAAAAGTAGTAAAAACAGTTTTTTTAGTCAGAATTTTCTGACACTTCATAATTACGCTAAAACTTTTCAAAGATAAACTATTCACCAGGAATCTACGCAGAGATTGCCTTGGAATACCACAGTGTTTTTTATATTTTGTAATGTGGGTTTTTTTGGTGTGGGCTTCAACCCAGGGCCTTATGTTGAGCAAATGCTCTACACAGAGCCACACCACAGCCCTGTGTTCAGTATCCAAAACTGTAATTAAATATATGGTCAAGTCTTAAAATGTATTTGACCTGGCCTGCGGAGGTGAATCAGTGGTAGAAAAGCATGCCTAGCATGTGCAAGGTCCTGGATTTAACCACTAGGACATTATCCCCCAAAAATCTGTGCTGAAAGTTATCAGTACTGTGTGAAGCCTAGAATTCAATCCTGGGTACCACAAAAATTAATTGTTATCCTATTTATTTCATCTATAAAGTTAACTATAAATGCTTATTCAGTATATAATATTTGCATAAAAATAATTGTGGAACTTCTTTTCACAAGTTATTAACTACAAAATACTATTTGTTCGCAACAACCCAACCAGTGTTTATCATTTCCCGTATACACTACTTTCAACTAATAGGTCTTTAAAAAACAATCAGTTAAAAAAAGAAGAGAGCAACAACATTTTAACTTATTTGAACCACTAAACAAAAAGAAACTCAAAACAAGAAGCTGGAAAAACCTATGAACTTATAAGGTAATTCTCTTGCCAAACAAAACAAAATACTGAAACTTGGTATTGAAAAGTCAAATTTAAGTAGTTATTGTCAATTTCTCCAGAGATTTCATACCTTTGCTTCATAAAGAAGAGGCCCATGAAAGCACAGTACTCGTTCACCTGTAAAAGTAAAAATGTAGTTATAATTCTTCAACCCTAAGAAAAATAATTCCTGAGAAACACCACTTACATTATCCTACCAGTAACCACTTAGTATCTAATGTAGACAATAAACAATTCATTATAAATCATAAAGGCACCTATCATGTGCCAAGTAAGCCAATAAAATCTACTGTAGTTACTGTTGGTAAAATTGGGCATGGTGGTGCACTCCTGTAATCCCAGCACTCAGGAAGCTGAGGCAGGGATCGCTGCAAGTTTGAGACCAGCCTGGGCTACAAAGTGAGCCCAAGGCCAGCCTGAACCGCATAGTGAGACCCTGTCTCAAAAAGACCAAAAAAACACCCAGAAAAAGAAAGAAAAGAAAAGAGCCTTTCTACCCATATTGACTGGCAATAACAAACTTTTCTGGTACTGGGAATGAACTCAGGGTCCACAGTCAAGCTTTGAACCTGTCATTCTCCTGCCTCAGTTTAGAAATATAATTTCTAAAAATGTTATTCTTCCTGTTGTTCTGCATTTAGAAACTTATCCTTCACATGCATCTCTGCTTCTACGTTTTTTAGTGGGTAAGGTATCTCACCAATTAAAATTTCCATATGCATCAGAAATAACTGGACTTTTAAATAATTCCCCTGCATTCACTTAAATGTGCTTTGGGACCTGGCCTGCTTCAACAAAATAGACCAAAAATTCTAACTTTTGGCAGATTGTGATGAACCTACCATTAGGATTTGCAAGACCAAATACAAATCTCAGAGATGTGTAAACCAGCTCTGCTCAACACAGCAAACATTCCTAGTAATACTTCAGACACTAGTTATTCTACGAATACATGTCATTTTTCAGTCCAGTTTCAACAAACCAAACTCAGGGACAACAAAATCATCCAATGGGGTCAGCTCCTTTAACTGTAAAAGTGAACCAAATATAACTTAAAGATATACCTTCAACCTAAAAAGCTATTCCATAGCAAATCTAAGTATCTTTACCTCAACATATTTTTCCCCCAGGCAGGGTCTCACTGTAGTTCAGGTTGGCCTTATACTATGTATCCCAGGTAATCCTCCTGCCTCAGCCTCCCAAGTGCCAGTGCTGGGATTACAGGTGTACATCCCCCAACACCTGGTCATCAAGATATTTATCCTGTTTCTATCCTGTTTGAGGATATTTTTCCTGTTGCCTGTCTATGCCAAGCTGTCAGATTAATAAGGAACACAGTGACATGTAAGAAAACAGATTTAACTTCCTGTATTCTGTATTGCAAAAAGGAGAATGATAAGCTATATGGAGGGTTGCAAAGAATGATCCAGACAGTGGACACATTTTATACGTAAATGTGAAACAGAGACGCTACCAGACAAATATTTAAGATTGAACAGTTCTGCTAGAGCACAGAACTGACAAGTGAAAGTATTAGTGAAATTGAGATATGATGGAGCAACACCATACAGGTAATGTCCCTGTATGGGTTTTATCCCATATAGGATCCTCACATCTGATCAAGAATCTTTTGGAGTGATTTTGATTCTAAAAACTGGCTACTCAAGCCTCACTAGAGATCTATTATTATATTACAATCTGCCAGACTAAGACCCAGTAATTTAACTTTAAAATCAAAGTTCTCTATAAATTTTTTTTTTGCAGTTCCACCAAAAAGAAAAAAAGAAAGAAAATCACTGCTAGATGTATACCCAACTCCAAAGTTGACAACACAGATAGAGGCCATATCTTAAAAGATCCAGAAGTATGAACAAAAATGGGCAAACTGGCTAGACATGGTGGTGCATACCTACAATCCTAGCACATAGGAGACTGAGGCAGGAAAATCACCTGGAGTTCTATCTAGGCCAGCCTGAGCTACGTGAGTGCAAAGCCAGCCTGCACTACATACTAAGAAACTCTTTTTAAAAAAAAAAAAGAAAGAAAAAAAGAAAAACCAAAAAAGACGAACTGTTCTGCTACTAAGCAACAGCACCAAAAGATCAATTAGTCTGTTTCTAATTTGCCTTTCCAGATACATTTTCAAAGCACTCAGAAACAGAAGCTCCCCTCACCCCAACTGCACTGAGGCTTTTTGAACCCCAGGCTAGATACCTCACCTGTACTTTGTTGAAAATACACAGCTGCTTGAAAGTATGAACCAACTAAGACATGGCTATTTTTCATGTCAGTAGACTTAAAGATTGGCAATGGAGAAAACCAAACACCATCATCATTAGATAGTAGTTTCATATGCCTCTCTCTACCCTTAATCTTTTAAGCGTTAGACTACAAAGATAATTCTGCCCAATGCTGTCAAATTTTAGGTTAATGAGACTCTAATTCTCGATACTCTCAACATTTGCCAGAACACTCAGGCCAGAGCATTAAGGACTCTCAAAATTCCTGACAAAAGGTCTCCCCTCTGACAATATGCTAGATATCCAATAGTTTTCTTCACCATTTAACAGAACTACATGTGGAAGACCCAAGTTCAGTGTAGTCACTGTGTTTAAATTTTTTCACAGAATATATACTGTATCATTAAGTAAAAAACTTGAAATCATGAAAGAAAAAATTTCTGGTACATTAATTCTTATTTTACCATTACAACACTTTCACAATCTATGTTTTAAGGTAATTCTGTTGGCACTATAACGTTAATGAAAATTCTTTATAGAATTTTCCCAACCTTCCTTAGGGGTACCTTTGTTTCCACTCTTCTCCAAGTACACCACCATAAACAGCACAGGCATTGTCAGCTCCCCACACCCCACTGCCTAGTTTGGAACTGAAGCTACAGCACTTTCTCCAGGAAAGCCACCCTTGACTATTCTCACAGGTAAAATTGCTTCTGCTTGTTTGTTTGGTACTAGGAACTGAACTCATGACCTCACACTTCCCAGGCAGGTGCTTATGCTTATGCTTAATCCTCAGTCGAAATTGTTTAAAAACTTTTTTTTTTAGACAGTGTGTTGCTATACACAGTAGTTTAAGCTGGTCTTGAACTCAACATGTAGTCCTGGTTGACCTTAAACTCACAAAGAGCCTCCGCCCTCAGCCTCCAGTGTGCTAGGATTATGGACGTGCGCCATCGGCACGGTTGAGATTAAGTTTTTGTGCCCCGACAGTCTTGAGAAGCCGGTAAAACGCTTAGAATGTTTCAATAAACACACAAAAACCATTACAGAGCAAACCAACTATTAGAAGAGTTATCAAAACTATTGTAATTATCACTTTCTGTAATACAAGATTTGCCCGCTGAGTCAGTAACTGCAAGATTTAAGTGAGCATAAACGTTTAACGTACCTTCCGTATAACACCAGAATAAAAAAAAATACTCTAATACTTCTGTTTCTGTTGGACTTTTACACTAAAAGAACTTTCAGTTAGATGATAAATTTTTTCCTCATTCAAGTTCAGACCCTTTGAATTCTTTCCACCGACTCCAGGTTAATATTGATCTTAAAACACACATTAAAATAAAAAATCCAGACGCTAAGCCAACTCCTTCTCAAAGTTAAAGTATTAATCGACAAAAATACTACCGAAAATACGCCATAACATATATCTAGGCTTTGAGTTCATGACTCTTAAAAAATTATCCTAACATGCATTAATGTTTTTAAATCCCTGAAACAAAAAATTTACGCACGAGACTGGACATGCGATGTGTACGAACCCTAACCCTAGCACAAGCAGTACACCTATAGCAATGGAAAACTTTAGTACACTATAAAAGTCCTAAACAGATGTTTTAAGAATTTAAAAGGCGTCCTGCACTGAAGGTGAGGTTCTAACATTCAGCCAAGAGTCGATCAAAACTCCATTAAGATGAAATTAACTTTCAAGTCACTGTTAACCAGAATTACTGCAGGCAAACAATGGCGGTATGGAAAAAATGACGTCCAGGCACAGGTTTAGAAGCGAAAACGCTGCGACGCCGTTATGGAGTCGCCTTTAGTTTCTATCCCAACCGCGCAGGCACTCCCCTAGTCTCCGCCGAGCAGGGCGCGGCCCCCCGTCCTTCCCCTCCCTCCACTACCCCAGCGGGCGCGCGTGCGCGGGACAACAGGCGCGGCGGCCATGGAGGAGCCGCCATCTTGCGACGGTGGCGTCCCGGCGGTTGCTGACGACCCAGCCCGCGCTCGCGGCGAGCCCCACCCAGCCCGGAGCCGCTGGACACACCCGCGCCCACCCCGCGCCACCGCCCTGCCATGTCGCCAGCCCGCCGCCGCCCTGGCGCGTCGCTGCCCGACAATAGGCAGCCCTGCCGCGCCAACACGGCGGTGACCGACACTTCGGGGCCCGCTGCGCCACCAGCGTCCGTCTGCTACATCGCCAGAGACACCTCGGCTGTAGGAGCGCGGCCGCGGCTGCCCCGCTCCCTCCGCCGGCCTCCCGCACAAAGCCCGGCCGCACCCCCCAGCCGCGCCCCGGTCCACACCCGCCCGCTGCGAGGCTCTGCCCAGGCAACGACTCCCGACTCACCTTCCTGAAACTTGGGCTTCGGGTCTTGCTTGGGCGCCATTTATAAGTGATTCGCCGCCTCCTTCTCCCGCCACCCCCGACTACCGCCCCCTACTCTCTACCCCACCGGGCTTGCGTCAAACGCGCCGTCACGCACAGCCGCTCTACATCCTGGGCCCGATTTGCCAGCGCCCGCAGAC